>JAECUM010005446.1:0-82934 GCA_016617855.1 Megalonaias nervosa | reverse complement strand
TGGAAAGGATATCCTCCCAGTTTTGACTCTTGGATCGACGCTTCGCAACTCATCGACTACAAAAAGAAGTGACCATCATGCCCTTCAACACAGCCTCAGCTACTGCAGTGACCACTCCTTCCCCCAGTTCTTCTCTGCAAGATCTACAAAAGCAACCCTTGTGGGTGTGGTGTGGAGAACGTGTGCCTAAAACGCAAATCGTCTTTTTCTGCCAAATCTTTGTGGTGTATTGTGTCATCGGTACTGCCATTGCCAATTTGAGTTTGCAACAAGGAGACAAAACAATTGTGGACCATTTTACTTAGCAGTTGCATTGTTTATCTTCTTCCCAATCCGTCTCTGAAATATTCCTCCGACGGAAACAATAACGGGAGTCTTGTGTCCAACGTTAGTCCCCCTTCCAACAGTCACCCTAACCATATTCTTTTAGACACTCCTCTAACTTCCAGTGACACCTCGGACACTAGTCCTCTGGAATTATGAACAACCAATTTGACTTAACGTTACCCAGTGACATTTCCATGGAGGTGTTTCCCAATAACACTTTGTGCTGTTTCTCGGCCAGATTACCTCAAGCCATCCAATTGGATCACGAAGCCCATTGGGAAGTGGCTTTGGTTGAAATGATTCACCCTACACAAATCAAAAACATCGTCGAAAATCAAAACACTTTTACAGTAGAAGTTTATGACGAACAAGTGCAACAAGCCATGGATGAACGCGCCATTGTAGCTGACTTTATGAAATCACAAGACCCCAAAACTAAACTGTTGAAAATTCCTGCGGGCTATTATTTTAGTGGTCAACATTTGGTGAACGCCATTGCTGACAGGTTCAATTTCATGTTTTGTAAAGCCTTGGAGAAAGCCAGAAGAAGTGTCACGATCGAGTACCACAAAATAGCTAATGATGAAATTTTCAGAGGACAAAGTATTGGCCATTACATTTTGTCCTGAATTGTATGACATTTTGAGTGGAAACACCAAGTTGATCAAGATGAAAAACGAAATACCAGCTATCACCGTTAACTTGGATTTTGCAAAATATTTTCGATTCCCTGCAGAAATGAACCAAGGACTGAATCTGATGTTTGTTTATTCCGATGTGGTGGAGTACAACGTGGTGGGACACACCTCCGTACCGTTACTGCGTGTCATTCCTTTCAAAGTGGATTCTGCCACGGCTGCTGACGAGGAAGGTGGAAACACCTATCATGTTCACCGCGAATTTGTACATCCTCACTATTTACCCGTCAGTACGTCGTATTTCGACACTGTCAACATTACTATAAAAGGAGATCTGGGACAAAATATTCCATTCACCAAAGGGAAAGTCACAGTGAAACCCCATTTTCGAAAACGATTACTTTAACCCTTTGTCAGTCATGTATCCTGTGTACCAAGGAGTCGCTCGACAACGAGGACATGGTTTAGGTGATATGCTAAAATCAGCCTTTCGTAAAGTGGCTCCCGTTTTGAAACCGATGGTGACACGGGGATTGCACGCCTTAAAAGATGACGCGTTGAGGCACGGCAAAGAATTTCTCCAAAATGTCATCATTGACAAACAAAACCCCAAAGAAGCTTTCTTGAGAGCAGGCAAAATGTCTTGCTTCAAACGGGTAAAGACCTTTTGGGTCGGCGAGAAACTCCTATAAATGCCCTGGGCAATGCCGAGTCAGGCATTCCTGCTTCCCTGACGCCACAGCAAGGACAAGGCAGAAAAGACGACGAAAACACCCCTTCAGAGGACTTCACACCCCTAGAGCTAGAAAGACTAAGAAAAGAAAAACTGTCCGAGAGTTAGACGTTTTTGATTATTAAAACAAAGAAAATGATGCACCGAGAGTCTTGTGCTTGTTCCAAGTCGGAACTGGATCTGTTTGCCATGCCACCCACCATGATGACGATGCAAGAATCCCAATGGGTCGAATTTCATCCCGTCTCCTCTTTGACGGATTTAGCTCCCATCGAGTTTGAAATCAAAGGACAACCCGAAGATTACATCGATCTGAATAGCAGTTACTTGTATCTGAAACTGAAAGTGATCAAAACCGACAACACCAATCCGGGAGCCGATGCCAGAGTAGCTCCCGTCAACAATTTCATGCACTTCTTGTTCAGTGGATTTGTACTTGAATAACAAACTGGTCAGCAGCAGTATGGATACTTACCCTTACCGAGCGTACCTAGAAAATCTCTTGACATACGGAAAAGAGGCCAAGAACACTCATCTGGATGCTTAATGGTATGGAAACCTGACACCGCAGGTGAAGACACGTTTAACGACACAGCCCTGACAGCCGATGACAATCCTCACAATGTGGGTTTTAACAATCGTCGAAGGAAAATCCTGCAAGCTCGTAGTTCAGAACTGATGGATCGCTTGCATTTGAACATGTGGTTGCAAGAGAAGTATTTGCTCAAAGGAGTGGATATTCGCCTGAGACTCAATCGCAGCAGTGTCGCTTTCCATTTGATGGCTCATGCCAACGAGTACAAAACCATCATCCAAGAAGCCAGACTTTACGTGCGTCGCGTAGAAGTGTTACCTAAAGCGGGAAACGACATTAGTCAAACATTGAGCAGATCGACCGCCAAGTATCCGATACGACGTGTAGAAGTGAAAACGTTTACCATTGCTGCTGAACTCCGATCCAAGATCGAAGATCATCTGTTCCAAGGACAGTTACCCAAACGTTTAATTGTTGGCATCGTCAGTAATGCAGCCCTCAACGGAGCCCACGATCAAAATCCTTTCCAGTTTCAGCACTACAGAGTGTCCAAGATCGAAGTCAGTCGCGATGGCAAGACTTTGTGTACCAGACCCTTCGAACCCAACCTTACCCAGAAGAATTACTTGAGATCGTACTTGTCCCTGTACGAAGCTACGGGGCAACTAGGAACCAACACCAGTCAAGGTATTTCGTACGAAGATTATGTGGGAGGTTACACTTTATGGGCCTTTGATTTCACTCCAGACCAAGGCAGCGACGAGGGACATTTCCACCCTATAAAATCGGTCAACTGCGTGTGGAACTTCAGTTTGCAGAAGCTCTCACCGAGACGGTCAACGTCATCTTGTATGCCGAATTCGATAATACCATAGAAATCAACAGTTTGAGAGAAGTCATTCTAGACTATTAGAAACAATGGAAGACTCCTGTCCCTCATTGAACGATAGAGAATCTTTGGACATGGAATGGGAGGATAGCGTGAAAACAGAACCCCAAGACCAAGACAAAGAGAACAAGGTAGTGGTCACGTCCAGATGGCCAGAACAAGAACATCATTTAGTGTCCTGTTTTGCTAAACACCTGGCGGATACAATTATGGAATTGAGTAAGAAATATTGTTATCGATGTAAAAACAATCATCCCAGTCAAATTCAACACGATAAATGTATGATGATGAGTCAAGAGGAAAATTGAACGAGTATCTGGGCGACGCTTGGAGTCTCATCTCGGAAGAAGCAGTGTTGCATGAGTGGTATAAAGGCTTGCGTGATCATTTCTGCCCTCCATTGACTACTCTAGAGATCTATCGCATCGAAGCTCTCTTAGCCCAGAGTGCAGAGACAAGGCGAAGAAACGGCTACTTGACAGAGCGTTTCAAACAAAAAGTCAGAATTGAATTGATGACTTATCATTACCTGTGAAAAAAAACAAAAAAACAACACAACAAAAAAATGGATACCTGGGAACTTTATTACCTTTTGAACAACAGTTCGTATACTGCTTCTTAGAATCCTGTCGTGTGCGCTAAAGATGAACTACCTCATCGCAAACCTCAAGACCATCAAGCTTATGTCATCAACACGGACGAAAGTCATCTCCCAGGAACTCACTGGGTTGCCGTCTACTTCCCTCAAGAGGATTGCGTGGAATATTTTGATTCGTATTGATTACCCCCTTTGGAAGACGATATCATTGACTTTATGAGAAGAAATGCCCAGACGACACGATTCAATAATGTGAAATTACAAGGCACAGATTCCATGGTGTGTGGACAGTATTGTGTGTATTTTCTTCATCAACGCAGTCTTGGATACCCTTTAGAACATTTAGCGACTTATTTTGATCGTCACTCTTCTAGAAATGATGAGAAAGTAGATCGATGGTGTTTGACCATCATGGCTATCTTTTGTCTTTAGCTAGGAAACGTAGTGTACATCAATGGCCTCATGACCTCCATCAATGGAAATCTCACATGATTTCACAACGTTGTCAACCTTGTCAAAAATAATTTGATTGATGTTATTGTTACTTATTAATTGTTAGTAGTTGATTGTTGGTTGAATAAAAAATGTTGTGTTTTTGAAAAAAATGTGTCTGTCGTTTGTTTTCAAAAAAAGACCGTGAATATATGCTCTTTGACTTTCTCTCTATCCCTCACCATGACATTCGCTATCATAGCGTTCCGACACTAAAACCTAGTAGGGCTGTTTTCTATCGCGTCCGCGTTTGAACCATATAAAGCGGGTTGGTCTCCAGTCTGGCCATCCACTGTTGACTCGTCAACCTATGAACATGCCTTCCTGACTAGCCAAGCTGAACGAAGCTTACGTCAATTTACATCGTGTCAGGCTAAACCTGATACCTAAGCCTGAAGAGAAAGAGAATGTCAGGATGTTAGCCATAGCCCAAGACCTGATAGAAGAGGTCTTCAGAGAGGAAATCAAGAAAGAACAAGAAGAATGGACAGAGAAGTACAGACTTCAGAAGCAGAGAGAACAGCAACAACAACAACAACAGCAGAACAGCAGCAGCAGCAGCAACAAGAACCAGACAGAGGTTTTGTCGACTGCCGTGTGGACACCAAAGAGTTCTCCTTCTCTTTCCGCAGAAGCAAACCGTATCGTATAGGAAAACCTGCTGCCAGACGGGGACGCAATCTTAGACAGTAAAAAAGATTGCCATCACTCCCCGTCAACAAAAAAACAGCCCTTTTCAGGGCTACCCCAATACTCTCGAAAAGACATACTAATTCAAATTGCCAAAACAAATTTCTGTGTGTGTGTGTGTGTGTGTGTGTGTGTGTGTGTGCGTGTGTGTGTGTGTGTGTGTGTGTGTGTGTGTGTGTGTGTGTGTGTGTGTGTGTGTGTTTATAAAAAGAAGTGTGTCTATAAGCACTTAACTTTCTCTGTCTTGTCAAATCGTGCATGTCTGTGTTTGTAAGTAAAAAGTCAACGTGAGTGCTTCTTTTAGGTCCGCGCGTTTGATGTGATGGTAAGTTTTGGTGTTAGGGGATGTTTACCTTCACGTCCGTGCTTCAAGTATATAAATCAACGCGATCGTCAGTCTGGCTACCCATCGTCAACGAGACAACTATAAAGAATGAGCAGAATAAGTAAATTGTTGGAACTCCAAATGCACCTGGAGTATGCCAGACATATTTTAGACGAGCTGACTAAGGAGGCAATACAGGAGAAATCCAGAATAAAAGAGGAGGAAGAGAAGAGGTAAAAGAAGAAAGAGACGAAGGAAAGGATCCTGCCATACCTCATAATAAGGCCTAAGTATGAGGTGAAGCCTGAGGTGAGGACACCTCCACAGGCACTACCAGCTCCACGTCAGCTACAGCCACAACCACAACCACTACCACCAGTACCAATCGTCGCTGTCCCCCAGATGGAAAACTGGGAGGAGATTATGGAGGAGTTGGAGAGACAGCGGCAGCAACATCATCCCCGGCTGCAGAATAGAAGACAGAGGGAAGTCTTCACCATCTCTCAGAGTGAAAACTGGGATGATGAGGCCAGTCAAGCCCCATCTGCACTTCCAACAAGACAAATCAATTGGGAAAATGACTGGAGCAGACGTTGTGTGTGTGGTGCCCGGCCTGGAAGGTATCACCATTTACCAGGTGCATTTGGAGTTAGAAAAACAGCCCTTCTCAGGGCTAACCAGATCTCTAGAAAAGAGACAGTATTCAATTTGCCAATTGGTGTGAATGTGAAGTAGTGTGACTATAAACACTCACTTCTTTACTGATGTGTGTGTGTGTGGGGTGGGGTGGGGGGTGTGTGTTTGCGTTCGCATTCGTTTGTGAGGATAGTATAGTGTGTATGTTTTATGCATTCTCGTTCGTGGTGAGGATAGTAAATATGGTGTGTTTTATGCATTCTCGTTCGTTGGTGTGGATAATAAATAGGTGTGTGTTTTATGCTTTCTCATTCGTTGGTGTGGATAGTAAATAGGTGTATGTTTTATGAATTCGCGTACGTTGGTGTGGATAGTAAATAGGTGTGTTTTATGCTTTCTCACTCGTTGGTGAGGATAGTAAATATGGTGTGTTTTATGCATTCTCGCTCTTTGGTGTGGATAGTAAATAGGTGTGTGTTTTATGCTTTCTCATTCGTTGGTGAGGATAATAAATATGGTATGTTTTATGCATTCGCGTACGTTGGTGTGGATAGTAAATAGGTGTGTGTTTTATGCATTCGCGTTCGTTGGTGTGGATAGTAAATAATATGTGAGGTGAGTGTAAGGGATGTTTTCGTTCACGTCCGTGCTTGAAGTATATAAAAGCATAACGTTCGCCAAGGGCCCAGCCCGGGGCTGTAATCAGTCGCGAAGCACTCACTGCATAGGCGACTTTAATCCATGGACCATCATTCGCGCCATTCAACGCTGAATATAAAAAATGGTTAGCAACATGGAGAGAATGATAAGATTGCAGGAGGTGGTAGAAACACTAGGCATGGTGGAGGAGATGCTACTTAGAATGCAGCTTGGGGCTTATAGCCTGCACAGATTGGCTATGGAAATCAACAATTTAAAGAGAGGAAAGGAGATATTAAATGAGATGATTAGAATTGAAAAGGACGAAAAGGAAGATTTAGAAGACAAAAGGAGGATGAGGGAGTGGAACGAAAAAAATAGAAAAGGAAGAAGAAAAGAAAAAAAAAGGAAGAAACAGGAAAAGGAGGAGGAGAAGGAAAAACAGGAGGAGGAAAAGAATGAGAAGAAGAAAAAAGTGTAGGACAGAAAATAAGAAGTTGGTGGAGGAATAGAAGAACTTAGAAGAAGACAAAGAAGAAAACCAAAGGCCCTTTTCAGGGCCACTCCACTGCCTCGAAAAGATATTTATTCTTTCTTGCCTAAAAAATTTATTCGATTGTATAATTTATCTTTTAACTCACAAAAACATTATTCTCTTATCTAAATTTTGTTTAGTCAGTTGTATAATTTGGGTATAATATTATAATATGAACAAACACGAACGCGAATGATTCAAACTTTATATAGAAATGACACAGGTGACATGACGTCACGGTACTTGCTATATACTATCCACAAACATGAACGCGAATGATTCAAACTTTATATAGAAATGACACAGGTGGCATGACGTCACGGTACTTGCTATATACTATCCACAAATACGAACGCGAATGATTCAAACTTTATATAGAAATGACACAGGTGGCATGACGTCACGGTCCTTGCTACATTGTTGCAACTGTCCAGTACCGTGACGTCACCCTACCTGTGCCATTCCTCTTGTCACTATACAAAATTCCCATTGTCCCTATACAGTCCCAGGGTGTGCTAGTCGCTATACAAAATTCCCATTGTCCCCATACTATCCCAGGGTGATTTTTTGTCCCTATAAATCGTGTCCCCATACTATCCCGGGGGTTGGGGTTGGTTTGTAATGCTAATTCCCATTGTCCCTATACTATCCCACTACACTACTAATATAAGTGAAATATCATAATTTTAATGAATGCATTTACCATTTTTATTATCACAAGGTCCATACTGGGAATGAGAATGGTTTAAGGAGAGTTGGGTTAGGTAGATGGCGCTTCACAATTGAAAAAAATAAGTAAATGTCAAAGTAGATGAGTACCTTTTTTCTCAATACGTTTTAAAACTCTTGAATGTATTTATCTATTTTACCCTTCATTTTGGTAACATTTCACCGCATGTTGCAAGAATGCGTCGTAAGTTGAATTACACGCTTCAATATCCTATTATATACCGATGTTATGAGAGGTTAAGAACAAACCTTGACAACAGGAATAAAAAACACAAAAAAAATAAAGGAAGAAGATATACAACGACAAATTTGTTATTAAAAAAAGAGACACTTACCTGTAGTTTTCGAGATAAAAAACAGGTTGAAATTCCTTCTGTAGTCCTGCCACACATCCCTCCTGTGTTTCTAATGTAAATTGTGTGACTGACATGATGTACCGCAATCAGGACAACCGAAAAGTCCTTCCAGGCCCTCACTGTTGACAGATAGCAAGATGGTAATATAAGATGTCCTTCCAGACCCTCGCTGTTGACCCCTTAAAAGGATGTCTTACTGACGTAATTAAGACAAGTGCTAGTCATGGCTGTCTCGTGGAAAACCGTCAAGTGCACCAGCTAGAATCAACACAAAGTCTGGATATGAACATCTGTATTACCTTGGTAACGCTTTGGATTCGGATTTTTCATTCAATAACAATAATATGTGAGGTTGTCGTGACGTAATCAGCCATTGATTGTTGTCTCCGATAAAAGGTTGGCCTCATTCGATGCGGTGAATGGCTCAGTTGTAAAATAAAATTGAAGTAAATATACTTAAATATTCTGCATAAGTGTGTTCAACTGTTTAAAGAAAAACCTTTTAATAATTTCGTAATATCATTACTCAAGCCGATAATACAGTTAGGACTTCAATACAGGGTCCTAAACTGGATGACTTGAAGGATAAAGCCCATTTTTACTAAGAACACCCAAATGTAAAAATTGTTATTTAACCGTCCATTTTGCTTAATCCGTTTGGATCTATCCAACTAACAGCAAGTAACTACACCAGTCAGTATTAAACATAATGTGTACTATCAACTCAACAGGCACCTACTGGCTCATCACATCATGTCAGTCAAGGTGTGGAAAACTAGAAACAACAACAACAGTTGCAACAAAAACCACAATTTATAAAATATGAGAAGCATTGCATAACTTCAGGGCGTCTGATTTAACACACACACACACACACACACACACACACACACACACACACACGTTATCGCTCATGAATAGGGACTGTAATATGTGACAATGGCACTTGAATAGCTATGTACTAAACTCTGAATAATAATAATAATAATAATAATAATAATAATAATGATAATAATAATAATAACAATAATAATAATCATATTAATAGCACTCCTCATCAACATCATCATCAATAGTAAAATCTTCTTCCTCACCTTCATGTTGAAGTTGCCGGGGATGCATTAGGTTACGGGTTCGAACCCCAGCTGAGTAGTACCAAAGACTTATAAAAATGCTACTATAACAGCTGCCTCGCTAGGCGCTCAGCGTTAAGAGGTTAGTGCTAGGACTGGTTGGCCTGGTGTCAGGATAATGTGACTGGGTGGGACATGATGCTACATGTCTGCGGCATGATGTCCCAGTTCTAGACATCACTATAAACTGCCACACTGCAGACATCGTAGCGATATGACTAAAATTTTTTTAAAGCTACGTTAAAAATCCAGATCACACACACACACACACACACACACACACACACACACACACACACACACACACACACACATGTTGAAGTTAGTGATGATGATAATAATGAGGAAAAAGGCAATGTTGCTTCTTTTTAAGGAAAATAGTAAATAAAGACAGTGGTAAAACCTTTTATACAAAAAAAGATACAAAACACTAAGCACAACGTAGTGCAAACTTAAAATTTCCTGTAGACACAATATTCCTTACTAAACATAAACCAGAGCTATAGGATGTGTACGTTTTCCGATAAATGTGTCAAGGGTATAGCATGACTCTGTGGACAGATTTTCTGTGATTTGGAGGAATGATGATTTTTGATGGAAATTGGGGGTTTTTTAAATAAAAAAAACAAACATTTATATAGAGATATATTAGGAAACAAAATTCGAGGTTTTTCGTTTTTGTTTCCATATACAGTAATCTATTAAAATTTATGACGAGAGATGTTCCGCTTATCAAAACAGGTCATTTCATTGATTTTAAAAACAAGAACAAATACCGCTACTACCACCACTATCATTGCTCCTGATACAATAACAACTGCTGCTACTTCAGCAAATACCACTACTGCTACTATTGGTACTGTTGCTGCTGCTACTACAACAACACGGTGTCAGTTACCTATGCCGTCCAGGACATCGAAAGAGGGAGTGGACAAAGTGCAACATACTACCAGTACCTCATTCTCTTTGAACAGTTGCTGTTCTAACCTAACATTCATGGTAATAAAGCCGACTTCAGCTGCAGACTTGCGCAAAATAAAGCGGAATTCTCATCGCCCTAACGGACGAAACGAGTCATTACATCATCGGCGCTTTTCTCAATGATGTTCAAGCTCCACCCTCTTCAAAAGCGTTCCCTTCCTCCAAGTTACGCAAGGGGTATGGATTAAAATTTTAAAAACCACTGTCAAACCTTTATGTGACACCCCAAACATGAACAAAAGATGAAAGTCTCTATTTTTAACGTTGTGGGAAGAGTTATGTAGCGTTATGTACACACGGACGGGCAGCATCATACATCCTGGCCCTTTCTTCCCCAGTTTGGGGGATTTCAATAAAACCATATTCTCTTTCAAACCTGGGGCATTTATTTTACAAATTTACACAAGATAATATTACCGGGTGTAAATCTCACATATAGCGGTTCCACGCTGTGTTTCGCAAATAAAGGATGATCTGTCTAATATACTAATCGAGTATCGGCTACAGTCCTGCTGTGTTGCTTATTAGGTCTACAGTGCTTGTTCAATAAACGTTTTGAATAATAATGTCATTATAAAGGTATTTATTGAAATGACTGCTGATGATTTCCATAATCTTGAACTTCCCAGTCCTGGCAACCTGGAAATGATCTTCTTGTATTATGCGTATGTTTATACAAAATGAAGAAAATAACAGCTGAAACAGACACCTAAAAATAACCTCTCCCAGAAGTTTGTATAACTTGGCATGGGTGCTGCTGTCATCTATGTCGTAATTTTCGATCATATATCTTTTTTAAAATAATAAATAAACGATCCTTCAAGAACATAAAACCTTTCTAAAAAAATATGAAAACATGAAAGGTTAATTACTGAAATAATTATTGATTGGCAATCAGCTGGGAGATTGGAGCTCGCACACAATTTTTACATTATGATGGCCTTGGCGCTTTGATGTTTGGTTGAATACATAGTGATCGCATTAACGGTGATACTATTCAAGCTCATATAAAAAGAGCTCTCTTTGTATGTGGTTACATTTGCATAATAGATTTCTATATGCAGAACTAGGTACAAATTCGCGATACTGTTTGAAACCGAATAGTGGACATCTATACTTAAAAGATAGATCCTGACACAATTGGCAAGATGATTTATTTAACATTCCCCTCCATTTGTGGTCTAATTAATGGTGGAGATTTAAATCAGTTTTACTCCTGCTCACATCAATCCGCTAAATATTTTTGCCCTGAAGATTCTGTGTTTCTTAGGTGGGTTGGTGGCTATTCTCGTTATGCTGCGATGGTCTTAAAAAGATTTTCAACAGAAACTGCTCCAAATTTCAACCTTTTCTTACTATTACTATTGTGTCATGCGCACTTTGACTACTCTTCTGTAGGCCAAGTATTTTACAATTTAAGTCGTGTTCATGTTCCAACCAAAATTCTGACATTTGATTAGTCTAGTCATGGCCTAGTGTTACGAGTCTATGCTCTTAAAATAAGTAACAGAAAAGAGTGAAACAACAAGCTTTGTAAAGTGTAACAAATAATTTATTTCCCTAGAATACAAAGTAAAAAATGAGAAAAAAGAACTTACGGTATTGCGAATTAAATCCAAAATAATCCAAGAATTAAAGACACAAGTCCTAGTAATAAAAAGTCCTGAATAAAACTAAGTTCAAGTCCCGAAGAGATTTAAAATTGAAGGCGATGACGTGTCTGTTATGGTCTACGAAGTACTGATGTGCCAACAATCTCTTGTTGAATCACATAAATATTATTCCAGGTTTGAATTCAGTCTAAATTCCAATGAATGTCTTTATCCAAGAATTTTATCAGAGCAATTTTGTATTTCCAGAGAAAATAATCACTTGAATTTAAAAATGTTAAGAAAATAAAATTCAGCCCAGACTGGTCACAACATAATACAACTTAAAGTGCTAGATGTTAAAGCACGTCTGGTAAAATCCTCAGTCACAAGATAATATAGGTCTCTGTTTGACGTCAATTCATAATTAGCATTTTCTAAAAACAACCATTACCTAATGGAAAATAACCTTCTAGAATGATCTAATGAGCCTTGTTTACTTACAACACAATAACCTATAAAATTTACTTGCGAATCTCCAAAACCCTGACCCTGATCAACATATTTACTCCTTCTTTGTTTACCTGAATAATAATTCCGATAATAAGCTCATACACATAGAGAATAATGAAGCTAATATTAGTTGTTTACGTAAATGAAATAAATTTTTTGTTTAAAAAAAAGTCAATCAGTTCAAACAGAAATGAACTCAATTTTGGACAAGGTCAAGTCCAGCAAACAATGGTACATTACAATAACATGTAATGAAATAAAACAAATTTAAACTTTAACCAATCAGACATCAATATTTTGAATAGAGTCTTGATCACGAGGCTGCTTTATAACTTCCAGGCCGTGTTTTCGTTCGGTCAGCTCTTCTTCTGATATCTTCCGGTTCCACCTCAGAGTCATACGGGAACCATAACAAATGATTTTTTTTTTTGGCAGGTACATTTCATCTCTTGTGTATCTTTAAAATAATACACCTAAGATGGGTTGCTCACTCTGTCAAACATGTGAGACCTTTGACTTACAACTCCATTCAGATGATTTATATTTAAGAGAGCGGTGACTATGATTTTATGTTTTTGCTCTGTAATGTCAATAATATCCCTTTTTATGTAATGTAAAATAATGACGATGCTGCAAGATTTTAAAATTTATAATAAAGAATTACCACCACAAAAGTTGCTGTCCACGTGTCTTTTGTGATCAGATATATTACTTCCTCTTTCGTTCAGATTGTCATCTAATATATTCCCTAATTATTGTATTTTGAGCTTCGTTAAATATGTCTCGAGAATCTTCCATGCCAGTTTCAGTTAAGACCATTTTTGATCCTGACAATTAATTTTGATGAATGCTTTCTTGTGTGACCAGTCCGTCTTATGATATATACGCCTTCATGCTGGAACAACGGAGTTAAGTAAAGAAATGTGGTATTGCATATCGGTAAATCTGAAACACGACGATGTCTTACTGCGTTCTGCAATTCCAATGATCTAGATACTACCCTAATTGAACTATCTCATGCAGATTGACCGATGGAGGCTGTAATTAATGGCAATAATCATGGCGAGTAGTTACAGGGTATATATGTCATTGTCGTTAGATCCATAATATGCAGCAGTAGTTTTTAATTATGGTTTTAATTATTAAGTTTTGGTAAGAATATAAAATCTCAATATAAACTTCAGGGGAAAATGTTTGGTTTTAATACTCTATCAGTTCCTTCGAAAATATCATCCAACAACAGAAGACGGTCTCAATCGTATTATTCCCCCCACCCCACCCCTTATGTCGGCAGTTTTTGAAGAATATTTGCATTTAAGGAAATCGGTACCCCAAAATGAAATGAAAAAAAAAAAAAAAAATTAAAAAATAAAAAATGAAATAAAGGTACCTATCATTTTAGTGATATTTTCCCGCAAGTTATGCTTGGTCTGTTCTAGATTCAGTATTCAGAGATTTTTTTTGGCTAAAGAAAAGAATAAACCTAAATGCAGCAAGTCCAAAGAAATGACATGTATAACATTGTAATTTCGATCTTCAAAGAGAACTGCACAGTTTGGTGGATTTGTCCGCATATCCACAAAATTTTAAGAAAACACGTGTATAATGTTGAAAATCGGTTCGTATAGCTCGCCTTGAATAAGATGAGTTCATTCACACTCAGCTGAATGGTTTTCATAATTGTATTAACACGTTGAACATTTTACCAGAGAGCGCTGACACAACATTAAACTAAATTAAAAGTACTTTAAGATTTTCAGTGATGAGACATTAAGTAACGTTCAAACAGATAATTTATTATTGACTTTTCACCAGCTTGAAATACATGGTAAACCAGGACAGATGACTGCGCATGTTCCGAGTTCATCATTATGTCATTCATCCCACTCAAAGTAATAAAGCATAGCGAGAGGTGTTATTGGTCGTAAATACACGTGAAATTTGTTTTATTAATGAATGTATTGACTCAAACGAGAAATTACATATTCCTATGTGGAAATCTAGGATTGGGATGATCGAGGTGTGTGTGTGTGTGTGTGTGTGTGTGTGTGTGTGTGTGTGTGTGTTTAGTGTTGCATATACAAGGTAGAGGGAAGGCAATCAGAAATATTTAATTTCAATTGCTACATTAAGTGAAGAGTTTTCCCTGAATATCTGCTAGTATTCTACTCAAATTGAATTTGATTTTTTTTTCACTCGTGTAATAAGTAATCAGATCGTGTCAGAAATGAGTTAAGCTGACAGCTGTCTGCTTCAGATAATTGCCATAGTCGGCTCATTGGCTTAAAGTGATCTCAGTAGGATTTTATCTCGTTGGAATTTCCTTGCTATAGTAGGCTTTGTAGATTGTTAGATATCGTTCCACCAGATTGGAAAGGCTACAACATTGATTTCATTTTTAACTCCTTTATTTTCTTTAATTGAACCTACATAAATGAAATTTGGAAGTATTTGTGTTTAGATTCACACTCCCCCATCTCTCTCTCTCTCTCTCTCTCTCTCTCTCTCTCTCTCTCTCTCTCGCACACACACACACACACACACACACACACACACAAGAATAAAACACAGATTTCATTTCTTCCTTCAATAAATATTTGGTTAATTATTTACTTAAGGATAAATATAATATATTACCTAGGAAACGCACAATTCATTGAGCAGTACATATCGGTTAATGCAATGAATGAAGAGACAGTATTTGGTCGTCTATTTACATATGTGATAACGATAGAAAGATTATTTACATATGTGATAACGATTTACATATGTGATAACGATAGAAAGATTGCTAGGCATTTTCGTCAAGTATAACCTAATAAGTAAATATAGGAATACACATCAGCTTGATGGGTTTGGTGAGAGTACACCACGTATGTTCCGACAGAAAAGGCCGATCATATTCCGTGAGTAACTTTGTCTCTTCCGACGTCATATTTTGCCATATGAATGAAAGTAGTTTCGAATATATTGGGGGGTGGGGTGGGTAAATTACGTCTGGTGTTCCTTTCTCGACTTGATAAAAAGACTGATGATGTTCCAATTAATGGAAATAGGTCGGACATGGCGAATGATACTAGGCAAGAAATGTCAATTATCTGACTACTTTTTTTTAGAGAGGACTTTTAGTGTTCTTCGGCATATCGAGAACTATTTCGTTCGGAAATAAACTCCTTAAAATTCCGATTCACCAGTTTTCCTTCTTAGGGATTTGGAGAATATTAGTAAACTAATGGTAGCTCCATTGAAGTTCTGCAGCATTTCTGAAATTAATTAACTGGAAACAGGTTCCTACCACATACAGAGATTCACACAATAAACATCGTCTCTTTATTGATTTATCTCTGCATAGACATTTGTGTGCATATTTTATTTCTATAAGTGTTTAGTGAATATTCTGCGTTAAACATTTATAAACACTATGAATTAATTTCATTTGGTTTGAGTGTTTTTAATTTTTTTTTATTGACCTTCCTAATTTGGATGGGGGAACATGTAATTCTATTGTTAGTGACAGGACTGCATCGCCTAACATGCGTATATCTCTACCGTGCCTGAAAAGCTAACTTAATGAAAAATCATCCACTCGGTAAAGCGTGAAATATGGTGACATGCTTTCGTCATAAGGTTGAAATAATTAAAACGATATATCTCCTCATCAAAGTTCATGACTTGAACATGAAAAAAGGCTGAGAAATTAATCTAAAGACAAATATAACAAAAATAAGTGGAGTGTACAATAAAGGTCACAGCATCAAACCTTCGTTTCATAAAGTGTTGTATTCACAAACTTTTATTATATCAAGAGTTTTAATTTCTCTATAAGGCAGAGTTCCTAGAAAATGAATATAAACGAATTATAACCAAAGTCATTAAGGCATGCAATATAGGTCAAGAGTGACAATACTTGTTCACAGGGGTATAGTACTCGTAGATGTACATCCCCTAAACATGTTTCTTGATTGTTGGTGGGACAATACGTAACTGCACAGTTATTTTGAAAATCGAGGTAACTTGAAAATAACCTGCAGATAACTTGAAGGTAACTTGAAGGCATCTTGAAGATATCTTGAAAATTGAAAATAACCTGAAAATGACTTGAATAGGTACTTAGGACAACTTTGATTTACATACAAAATATAAATGGAAGAAAGCGAACAAATTCTTGAAAGTACCAGGGAATGTAACTTCACGAAAGATAATAGATCCTCGTAAAGTTGAATACCACTCGATTTCCAGATACTAACAGAGAATGGTCCAGTGTATGTTTCTTTTTCCACTTCCAGAGGATGTGAGATTTGTGATTACGCTGGAAAAAGCATCAAAAGGGATGGAAGGTGCAAGCCAACATTATTTATTGGAGAATAATTGCCTACAGTACCATTACAGTCACGTCTCCGTTATTGGTTGATTCTGCATTAGATTAGGACTTAAATGGAATTGGTATCTGATATGAGTATATCATAAGAGAGATATTATTTAAGATGCGTGTACAACATTAATCAATGTAATACTTGATTCCACAAGAATGAGCCCAAAGGGAATCTTAATACTTTGCAAAAATGACAGAGATATTTATTCCGAAAATTACTTTAATCCAGCATTAGAAAAAAATATTTACTGAGGAAGGATCACCTAGCATGTTTTATTCATAGAGGTATATATTTTAGATAAGCACATAAAGTTTTCTGCGGCGAACAGGCAAAATACACTCATTTTGGTAATACAGTTTTTAGACTGATTACCATTGTTTATAGTAGGACTTAACATGCACACATGATGATGCATCGCATCGAACAAGATTTAGATCAGTAAATGTTCAACAAGAATATACCAACAGATAAACAGAAAAGGAAGCGTAGATGCGCCAATAAATTGTGTTTATTTTTTTTTTATTTTTTTAATTTTTTATTTTTTTTTTGATTCGCAGGTAAACATACAGAACAGTCAATTAAAATGGATTATGTTTTCGATGTGTAGAAGCCTGCTAGTCCTAGTCGTGACATTCTGCGAATAAGTCCTGGTTACTAGCTACTGCATGTACATTAAAGAATCGCATAATATCGTTATATGCGACATTACTAATCGTTGAAACACAAATGTTTTTTGTTCTAGATTTGAATGAAACGCAATATAAAATATCTTCTGTTTTTATTGTAATTTTCTGTCCAACACTTTTGCACAGTAAGCCTTACAGCAGAAAATGACGTTTTAGAGACAACAACGTAGTTCTACTAGATCCTTTTGATAAATTAGGTCAATAGCTTGAATTATTTATTAGTGTATACTAGGAAATGATACTTTGTTTCTTAAAGAGGAGTGTGCGAACTTAGATTACGTAAAAATGAAATCAACCAACTTTGCAAAGCTAGCATTCAGTGGTAGACAATATGAAACATCTGAATAGTAACACAAAAGTAAAACTCTGTCATGAAAAACACCTTTTGTATAAATATCAGATTTATAGTAGTCTTTTAATGGAAATTCTTTAATGAAAATAACGTGGAACAAGCCGTTATTATTTATAAAATAGTAGAAAAGTTAAAAGCCAACAAAAGAATGATACTAAAATATCAGATTCGTAGGAAATTAACCACTTTGTTCGAATTAACTAGTTATACTTCCAAGAGAATAGTGACCATAAGTTAATATATTCATTTTATCCTCCAAATAACGGTTATCATCGTATGGTGAAAGAGAAGCCTTATTTATTTTTATTTTAAATATCTAGTGATGAAATAATTAAATTCATCGCTGGGTGATGTATACTTTGGCTCATTAAACAATCTTTGTAAATATATAAAGTTAGATTTTTTAAAGAACAGATTTCTTAGTAACCTTAAACACTTTTTCCATATACATATAGATAGAGTGAAGAACAAATTTCTTAATAACCTTAAACACTTTTTTCCCTTATGTCAGTCTCAGTAGCATATAGCTGACTTTTAACGCCGCTCTATATTCTATTGGATAATCATTCATGTCATTTTTTTAAAACAATCCAATAACGTTCAAGCTGTCAAACGGTACAAAATTTATGTTGTAACTTTTGTAATCGCTTATGTCGTTAAAATGTATATTTTGTGTAATATCGCTATCATCATCATCATCATCATCATCAGTCCCGTAGTCTGGTAGACCGTTGGGGCACCACACAAGACCGAACAATCAGCTTCCTCCATTCCTCTCGATTTTCCGTCTTTCTCATTGAGTCGCTCAATGTCATGCCTGTCCACTCTCGAATGTTGTCTTCCCACCTCTTTCTCTGCCTGCCTCTCTTTCTTCTTCCTTGTACAGTGCCTTGCAGGATTGTCTTGGCAAGTCCTGATGATCGTGAGACATGCCCATACCACTGCAGTTTACGTTTTTTCACTGTGCTCAGAAGGTCTTCGTGAGGCCTAATGGCTTGTCTGATCCTTTGCCGTATTTCTTCATTGGTGACACGATCTTTGTATGAGACGTCGAGGATCTTTCGGAAGCATCTCATCTCTGTGGCTTGTAGCCTTTTCTCTAAGTCAGCTGTTATGGTCCATGATTCACAGGCGTAGAGAAATATGAAGACAACCAGTGAGTGCATCAGTCTGACCTTTGAATTGAGTGCGATGTTCTTGTCGTTCCAGATGGGCTTCAGTTTTGTCAGCGCTGCTGTTGTCTGTGCAATCCTGGAGAGTACTTCAGGCTTTGATCCTTCATCTGTTACAATTCCCCCCAAATACTTGAAGCTGTGGACTGTTTCTAGCTTCGTACCTTCGTATATCGCTATAGATATGGCCATATCATACATTGGCTCGATTGTCTTTATTGTTTTCTTCTGAACCAACTAATATTATATTTTAATATGTTATTGTTCTTCCTGCAAATTAAATGTCCGTTTGAAGTTTACAGATTCTTTTTCGTCAGTACATCGTTTAACATTAGTTCTGTTTCTTATACTTTCCATCTGTTATCTGTAGACCGCTTTATTCGTTCCGTTTCAGTTATTAAAACATACAAAAATACATTAGTAATTCTAATTCTGCCTTAGTTACTTTGAATCTAGCATCATGAGCTAGTCTTTAAGACTAAAATAATATCATTTATAAAGAATTCAACACCAATTTTGGAGGATAGGAATGGAGAGGCCTAGGTTTTTTCACATGCCCTTCTGTACGAAATAAGGTACTGCATTACAATGTAGTACAAAATGAAATATTCTTCGGGTATTTTTTATTCTATCAAACTACATCCAGGAAATGCATTTACAAATTCATATTGATACTGGAAACAGATGTCAGCGGGAAAGTCAGTCAGCTAAAGGATTACTTTCACCAGATAAATGGAATGCGCAGATCTGGAGCTTATATGTTTCTGCTATATAAATGATTTATTTAGAACAGACTTGTCTCAGATAGTTTTACAGCGCTTAAGTTTATCGCCCTGACAGAGGCGTAATATACTTATAAAACCTTTGTTAGAACCAAAACCAAAGCTAGAGATTATAAAGGTGCAAATGATTTTGTTCCATTTTGGCCGGAAACGGAAGATCAAAGGAACTTGTGTTGACAATTCCACCATAACCAATGAGACATTCACTACAGGAAATAGCTTCATCTTGCTGAGTTCCTTCCTAAGGGCAACATCACTGAGATATCATTATTATAAGTTAATAGAAGTTTTGCCCATTAATTCATAACCAAACGGACAGCATCAGATATACCATTTTATCTCATTGTTATGTGGGAGCGATCTTAACGAATTAAGCACTCGAGGTATTTAAAAACAAAAATCTGCTTGGGCGCACAGGGAAAGTGAAAATCTGACTTCTTCTATAACAAAGCCTGTGCTAGGGGAGAAATACTAATCAACTGCTCCCTTCTGAGTTGCCTCGAGCGTGAAAATGATTGTGTTGAATAGCATACGCAGAAATATCGACGGTGATTGACGAAGATTTTTGGCGTCTACAAACTTATTTCCTACACTTGATTGCTAAAGCCATTTAATCACGTGTCAGTCATAGAGCATTCTAAGAGTTCTAATCCACACGTCAAATACAAATTGTTATGCAACAGGGAATTATTCTATACTGACTCTTGCTCAAGTTAATTCCCCTTTTCAGAGGAAGAATATCCATTTTATCATCAAATGAAATTATTTTCTTTAATAATGTTTACTTGCAGAAAGTTACTTGCGCTTTAATTTGTAATGTAAGTCGTCGTTTCAGTTGTCGTTGTGTACAATCGTACATTCATTCATTCATTCTTTAAACCATTCCTAAAGTCATTCAGAGCGTGTACCTGTACTCTTGCTCCTTGCTCATATCGCACGAGCAACCTTCACCTACAGCGCAATTTGCCGTTTGGTGTAAATAATAAAGGACTATCTTTTTTTTTCTTCTCATTGTTGCCATGACAATTTGCCGTTTGGTGTAAATAATAAAGGACTATCTTGTTTTTCTCATTGTTGCCATGACAATTTGCCGTTTGGTGTAAATAATAATGGACTATCTTTTTTTCTTGTTATTACCATGACAATTTGCCGTTTGGTGTAAATAATAAAAGACTATCTTTTTCTTCTCATTGTTGCCATGACAATTTGCTGTTTGGTGTAAATAATAAAGGACTATATTTTTTTTCTCATTGTTGCCATGAGAATGGCACATTTCATATTTCACATTTCTACAAGAATGCCACCTTGTTTAAATATTGTTATTATTCATTCTTAAATGGACAATAATATTCTCCAAATTCCATTTCCACTTCAGTAAAGTATTTTGTTAATCTTCGTACGACTTAGAATATTACTGTGAATAATTAAAGAAGAACCTTTTATATTACATATTCCAAATGACATATAAATTCTCTTCATTTAGCATTTCATGCACTATTCCAATATATCTCAAATTGTAATGAAACGTGGTTTTGTAATGCAGTTTGCCGTTTGCTGTCAAGAAGAAAGCACAAATCGTTCTTTCTCTCGCGTAGTGCCATAAAATGACAGAATTTTCATATTTCTGCAGGCCAGTAAAGTCATATAACCATACGATTTGCTTTCCGTCTCCTTTGAACACCTGTTGGTTCGATTCTTCTGCTTCCATAGAAACAAGCTCCAAATGAAGCATCCCATGCTGGTGTTTTAATCTTATTCCTTGAATTGGCTTGCAGGCCAGACACGAACTTCTTTTGAATTTAATGAATGCTGAAGCAGATATTTTCAAAACTTCAAATATAATCCACAGACTACCCAATGAACAACTTTTACCAATAATGGCCAAAAACAATTTTTTTTAGCCTTAATTGAGAACTAGCTTGACCTGATATTTCCCAATGTAAACAAAACGTGACACATTCTAGGATATCAAATCAGTAATTAAATTTTTTGTAAACAAAGTATTTACTTTATGACAAAGACACATGACATTGATCTTTATTTCACTGACTTTGTTTAATTTATAATTAATTTCTCGAGCAACTTTCATGTTAATTGTCATCAAACTTGATAGATACAATACACATCTGTGAATTGTAAGCATTTATGACAAGAGGATGTCACTGTATCAAATATTTATTGCATCACAGACTTTGATTTATATTTATTTTGAACTTCATTTCTTTGACATTGTTCATGTTGGTCATTAAACCTTGTGAGTGGGCACCTCTTTATGGTTATACTGGGCTCCAAGGTAAATCTCAAGGTCAAAATTGTATTTAAAATATTTTTTATTTATTGACTAATCCCAGAAGTAATCGTCAATCTTTGTGAAACGTGACTGGAAGCGTTCCTTTTTGTCATAGGGTCCGAATGGAATTGTAAATGGAATTTTTTTTCCGAGAAATATTTCCGACTTGGTTCCGTAAATTCTTCGTGAAATCTCACAAGATATATTGGGGCCCAAAGTGTCAAATGTCAAGATCGCTCCCCCGTCGCAAGTCACGCATGATAATCCGCTTCGAACCTTTGTTACTCGTGGCCGCCTGTTCGGAGATTTTTTCATTTCTCATGAATATGCATAAACCTGCTTAACCAATCACTGCAAGCGTGAGGCAATTTTATTTTCTTAAGGCCCAACACGCTTTATGAATGAGCTAATCAAAGAGTTTCTCACAGTCACTCGTAGATGGGTAAAACGGGCATTTTTATTAATGTGTAGGAGATAGTTACATCGTGCTGCTGCTAACGTGTTTATGTGTACTCATGAAAAACGAGGACAGCTCAGCACAGACACGGGTGAGAAAGGAGCTTATCAACATATAGCACATACTGCGAAATGTTCTTTAAAGAACTTCATTTGGTTCAGTGTTGTGAGTTACCTCGTTCCATTTCATCAAGTGACAAACACTTCCTTAAAATGGCACAAGCTTGCTTTCAGTGAAGCGTAGAAGCATATACCTTTTCATTTGTTTGAAAATGAAACTGAGCAAATAAAAAAAAAACTTGTTGAAGAGACAGCAACAGGAGTTTCTTGTTTGACATTACAAAATGTCCCTACAATTGAATTTTATGATCTTATAAAATGGGATTGTTATTATTATTAGATGTACGCGTGTGTCTACGTTGTTATGTCAGTATGCATTTGATAACGATATATTTACGTCTGATATATTGAAATAATTATTACACATTACAACCAATCTTAGAATCGTCGAGAACTATTTCAGTCCACATTCTTGCACGTAAGAAAATAAGTCTTGCTCTAATTTATAAGTGTTAAGTTTGGAATGCATATAACCGCAATACATACTATACTGGATTGCGTCTTAGCTTGTTATTTATCTAAAGTACTAATTTCTCATAGTCAAGATAAGTTATCAATAGTATTAAATCCAGCAGTAAATTCCTACTCCTGGATTTTCGACCGTTCCGGTGACCTAGTGGTTAGAGCATCCGCCTCGGATGTGGGAGGTCGTGAGTTCGATCCCAGGCCGAGTCATACCAAAGACTTATAAAAATGGTACTTACAGCTGCCTCGCTTGGCGCTCAGCATTAAGAGGTTAGTGTTAGGACTGATGGGCCTGGTGTCAGGATAATGTGACTGGGTGGACATCATGCTACATGTCTGCGGCATGATGCCCCAGTGTTAGACATCACTATAAACTGCCACACTGCAGACATCATAGCGATATGACTGAAAAATCGTTAAAGCTACGTTAAAAAATCCAAATCACACCCACCTACTCCTGGATCTGGAGAATAAGACGGAAAATGACAACAAAGTATTTTTGCGTCAGCCCAACACAAAAGTCAATTTCGTTCAAGTCGAAACCGATAAACATTCTTTGATTCCAGCCAAATTAATGCACATTTGATATCCATTTGTTCAGACATACACAAATGGAAAGAGAATTAGTCCATTCGTATTTTTAATATAGGATGAATAAATTCGATTTTCAACGAATTATGCATCTGCCTCGACCCGAGAGAAATGTCTTCTGTTCGGCAAGTAGCAAGGATTCTATTTCAATACTGGCGTCGTAAAAGTCTCGCGACAGCAGAGACCCCCCCCCCCATCTCTATAGAGAAAAAAGTAATGTGAAGGATTTATAGTGAATTTCGGCTCGAGTCTTTGGAGCAGCTATCAATTCATTGGTGTTCAAATGAAACTAGACCTAAGGAATTGGCCATCGCGTGGATTTTATTTTTATTTCTATTGCATTTTGGACCTTGCTAAAAAGGTTTAAAAAATCAACACATCGAATCTATCGTAAGCCTTTTAAATAGCGATTGACGTACGCCGTTACAATGCATCCATGGAATCAACGAAATATGGTGGATGTGATACAAACGCGTTTAAATTCGACCAAACAATGCAGTCAACAATGTTTATGTCATGAAGACAGTTTATATTTTACCATTCTACTTCATGAAATCGTCGTTAGTAGTATACATATTGTATTTACATTAGTAAATTACGTAACAATGTTACTTGCAATTGTAATACAGACTTCACCCTATTTTATTTCACGACCTACTACAAAACCGCATTAATAAAATCAGCCATATTTAACTAGTCCAGAGCAGACAATAACGATTAGCGCAGCAGTTGAGCAAAATGGCAAAATCGTCGGAGCGAATGCAAAAATATAAGCCAACTTTTTTCTAGCACAATACTACTACCTCGCAAATCCAACCCTTCCTGGATAAAAATGTTAAATGTTCCCTCCAACAAATCCAGTGCAAGTCTTTAAGCCGCATCAACAGAGCTGTCGAAAGACGCGGAAAGGTAACCTGTTGCGCCACGGCTGTAGGTCACAGCAGGACGAGTTGAGCCTTTTTGGGATGAAAGATCTCCGAGATAAAATCTGGAGAAAGTGGACTCGGAGACTGCATGGATAATGCAAGTTAGGTAATAGTTTCGCTCGAATGCAATGCTTGCGGCGACTGCCCTAACTCCGTGAACCGAAATGCGTATTAAAGTCATTTGATATGTGGTTATTTCCCGTGAACAGGACGAAAGTTTGTGCTGATATGGCATCCTTGTCCCCTGTGAGGAATAAGTAGAGACGCGATCTCTATGGACGAACCGGCTCGGACCTTCTTAAGTACCACTTCAGAGCTCGCTCTGGGTCATTGAGACAACCTTGAGATGAAGTATTCAGAATAGACAGGGATTTTACTACAAAAGTATGATTCTCCTTGAACAGGAACCCGTTCTTGGTAATGAAAGCAGGGGCCATCTTGATGGATACTGACCCATCTTGTCGGAACTGCAAGTAGTTTGGGTCCACATATAGAGCATGTATTTCACTGAATCTGCCTGCGGTCGGAAATGCAGTGAGGAAGCAAGCCTTATAAGATAGGTGAACCAGGTTATCACAATTGATCACATGATCGGATAGGTTTTTGTTTTGCCTATATCCTCTCTTCCATGATGACTCACCGTGTCAGAGATCGTGGAACAGTAGCCTTGTTTAATACGATTCAGAAGTGCAGTCCTAGCAACAATGGGTTGGGATGAAACACCTGCCGTCGTGGTTGATTGAGCAGATGTGGGAATATTTCGATTTTCCTAGGTATATCTGCTGCGAGATTGATGAAGCTGTTGATCTACGATTTTTCCAGTTGAATCAGAATGAGGTGACACTAAAATTCTCTTGCTTTTTGCATCCCTCTCGGAATAAGAGATGTCGGATGGTAAGCGTGTGCGTCCAGGCCGTTACAATCTATGGCAAGAGCATCGACTGCCCAAGCCATTGGATCCAGGACTGGTGAGGTAAAGATTGAGTCTGGCATTCCACCTTGTCACAAATATGTCTACCATTGGTCGATCCCGCTGGGCACATATCTGAGTGAAAACCGAGTGATGAAGTGACCATTCCGTTTGAATTAGTTGATTCTTCCGGGATAACTAGTCCGCTAATACGTTTAGTCGACCTAGAATATGTCGCTGAAGACACAACTTTAGAAAATCCCAAATAAGAACGCAAAGGTCTTGGTACATGGACATGGTTCTTCCTTGTAGTTTGCGATACGTCACCACAGTGGAGCTGTCGGACAGTATGAGAACGCACTTCCCATGTAGCTCCTCCTACTACCAATGAGAAGCTTTCAAAATGGCTTTCATCTTGAGAATGTTTATGTGTAAATGACGACTGGGCTTGTGATTTCCGGAGGTTGTACTTACAAAGATATACCCGACGTAAGCCAAGTGAGGTTACCCCATCTTCTGAAATGTAACCTCACATTTGTGCAGATTGTGAGATGTTGGTCCCATGGACAAAGTCTCGGCCCCCATTGGGACAAAAGAACCATTTGCAATGGGTGTATAAACAGGCGACCTGGGACGATGAGGTCCTCTGCCGCACTGAGCAAATATAGCTGGCGGAGATTTACCTGTATACGCAAGGAAGCCACCATTATACTGATTTTCACAGCTCGTTCCCGTTTACCTAAGCAATGAACTCTATATCTAGATGGACAAAACGTTGAAATGGTATGAGGTCGGATTCGTCCTTGCTGATAATCCAAGGTTGAGAATGAGAGTAACAAGGGATATGCTCCAAGATATAACTCACCTGATCTTTTTATAGAATGTCGTCCAGGTAGTTTGATGTTCCTGCCATAGGGAACATGGGCCATTACTTGGTCCACAATCGTGTGAAAACCCAAGGAATGATGTAGAGTCCAAACGGGAGTGCCCTGAACTAGTAAACGGTATCTTTGAATGCGAATCGAAGGAACTTCCTAGAAGCCGTGCGAATGGGGACGTGAAGACATGTATCTTGAAAGTCAGCACCGATTTTGTAGTCTCCCTCCTGAACGTCATTTGGAACAGGTCTTGGTGTTTCCATCGTGAACTAAGTGGCGCATATAAAATGGGTGCGTTTAGGTCTATTACAGGGCGAAGAGTGGCTTTTGATTTTGGGACCGGAAAGTGCCTCGAATAAAAGACTAGAGAATTTACATTCTGAACAATTTGTACCACCCTTTTCCGGAGGAGGTATACTTAAGTTTATACCAAGTCCCTCGGAAACCACTTGTCGGGTGCATAGCTCGTCATGGCAAATCCTGTCCCATTCGGCAGCAAAAAACTGGAGCCTTACCCCAACCGGGATGAGTGATAAGGGTGGCGTGAAGACGATGTCATTTTCTTTTAGATAGAAAAGCTGTGGTGGAGAGACATGTTGGCGAAAACAATCACCCTCTCTCTGCCTCTTGTCCACTTTTGTTCGGGAAAACTGGTTTTGGTCGGTTGTTGAGGAGGCAGGGCTGCTTCCCATTAGTTTCCTCGGTGGTTTGTTTGTGTATTTCGTCAACATGACCATTACAGATGAGATCAGATGATAAAGGTTACGAGCAAAGCTTGACCTTACGGTGATCTTAAAGAAAGGTCGCAGTAGAGAACACTGCATCTCGTTCCGCCAGTGTATGTCAGTAGCTGATTTTAAGGCAATGGCCAGGCTATGTTGGGTAGCTCTGTTTAAGATGTGGGCCGTTCTGGAAACAGACTCCCAACATCTCCTGTGGGATTCGGGGTGGGAGATGATACACTGTGCTCCGTCTGTTAAACGATTGCCATAGATACCAGATCCAACACAGAACCTACAGCCACCACGCTATGCCTCAACTGATGTGTGTCGTTAAAAGACGACCAATCCATTCATACAGAGTATGGCTTTGTCATTCTTAAATCTGCGATATATCGGTCGACTGCTTGGATATCCATATGTAAAACTGGAGTGTCGAACTTATAGAACCACTTTCTCAAGTTCGAGGGAAGGCTTCTTTAAGAGAAAATGAGTAGTTTCATGCTTGGGTCTTGTAATTTAAGATGCAATCAGCCTAAGAGGTAAGTAATTCTGCCAGACTGAGGAATTAATATGAAAGTTCTTTCTTTTTAGTCCTTAAATCAACAGATGCTGGAACTTTAGACTAGACACTTGATGGAGAGGAAGCTGGTGGACAGACCTCAGGTGACAGTAGGCAGAAAATTTCCTCAATTGAAGCTCAAACGGCCGAGTCTTCATGCATCATATTAAGATCTAATAACAACAAGGGGGCTTGAAAGCAAGATTAGTAATATTTGGATAGGGGCCCCGAGTGGCCGAGTGGTCTAAAGCGCTCTCCGTTACGGATCACTGCCATCTCACCTCTATCTGCGTGGGTTCGAGTCTCTGATTCAGCGAATGTGGATATGTGAGAAAGCTTGCCAGTAGCTTCTCGTGGGTCGGTGGTTCTTTCCGGGGATTTCCCGGTTTCTTCCTCCACCATTAATACTGGCTGCCATGTATAGCCTATCGTGTGCTGAAAAATGGCGTTAAGCCCTACAACAACAACATATTTGGATAATGGTGTTGAAGTCGACCTCTCTTGTGCTACCTGCGAAGTAGCTGGAGATGAATGTCCAGGATTATGGCACACTATGCACGCAGAACGTCTCAAGTTAGATACGGTGACCTCCAATCGGTTGCAAAGTAGTCTCCATTTGAGCTGCAAAGGCTTGAGAAAAATGTGAAGCAATATCCCTTGGATAAAGAGGCATAAAGTTGTGCATCATTTGCAGTGAGTACCTTCTCGCACTATGGTGATTAGACCGATCCGTGAGTAGGGCTGTCAACGGGTACCCGGGTAACCGGGTACCCGACCGTAGTGAAAAACCCGGGCATTGAAAATTAATGATGAGTACCCGTTCACAAAAATAATTTGTCGACAACACTATCAAAATATCATATATCATCTGCAGTACGCTGGTCTGAGTTGCAGCTCCAGTCTATATTTAGGTGTAGGACCACCCGTTATGCATCAGCGGCCCACTACTAAATGGCTGCTGCACGCTGGGCTGTGCAAACAGCTT
This sequence comes from Megalonaias nervosa, assembly GCA_016617855.1. NCBI lineage: Eukaryota > Metazoa > Mollusca > Bivalvia > Unionida > Unionidae > Megalonaias > Megalonaias nervosa. The sequence continues at coordinate 54,329 of JAECUM010005446.1, read as the reverse complement.
CACAGTTCAAAACAACACTAATATGTAGACTACGCGTGTTAACATATCACTTCAGCGACTGCGTGGTCACGTGGTATCACTGGTACATACCAGTGACACCACGTGACCACGCAGTCGCTGTAGCCCTGTTTGCTATTGACATTTTAGAAGCGCTGCATGTGTGTCTAACAAAACACAGTTATTATAGGGAGTGATATTATTTTCTATTTAAATAAATATTTTACAAAGAGTAATGGGCAAAGTTTCTAAAGTGTGGGCGCATGCTGAACGACTGAACGAGAATAGTGCTCATTGCAAATTGTGTGAACTGGTGCTTTCTGCAAAAGGTGGAAACACAAGTACTTTGCGGAACCATCTCGTTGGAACACACCGCATCGACGTCGATAATAACGGCAGCACAAGTAGTACTCTGTGCATTGCTTCATTCATGGTCGGGAAACCAAAATTATCAAAAGCCAGGGCCTTAGAAATTGATCAGAGAATTGCGTCCTTCATTGCACAAGATGGGCGGCCGATAAGTATTGTGGAAGGAGACGGTTTTAAAAGCCTAATTAATTTTCTAGAGCCAGACTACGAAATCAAATCAAGAACAACGACAACTGCGTTGATAAATAAACGGTATGATGAAGGCGTTCGGAAAATGTTGGTGGAATTGGAAAAGGCTTATTATGTAGCATTTACAACAGATTTGTGGACATCATTGCAGAACATTGCCTATATGTGCGTGACTGCTCACTGGATAAATCCTGTGTGGGAACTGCAATCAGCCATTTTGCAGACAAGGGAGACACACTGGGCAAAACATCAGTGTTCGTCTGAGTGATTGTGCCAATGAGTGGAACATTCCGGTGAATAAAATAGCTGCAACAGTCAATGACAACGGATCAAATATGAATGCAGCCATGGACTTGCTGGATGACTGGCCAGATCAACTTTGCTTCGCTCATATGTTTCAGTTGGCAATTAGCACTGGTTTAAAAGTGAAAGCCATAGCCAGAATGCTTGGTGCTGCCAGGAGAATAGCTGCACATTTTAAACGCAGTACAGTTGCAGCTCAGGCTTTGCGTGAAAAACAGAAAGCACTACAAAATAATGACACCGCTGCAGTTTTGGAAGTTATCATAGATTGTTCCACAAGGTGGAATTCGACTCTGGATATGTTGGAACGCCTCGTGAAATTACGGTGGGCGATCGGTGCAGTTCTGTCTGACCCACAGGTAACAGTCCGCAGCATCGCTTCTACTTTTGAAATGACAGACAAAAACTGGTCATTGGCTGAAGCTCTCATACCTATACTAAAGTCTTTCAAGCAAGTTACCGTCATGTCATCTGGACAAAAGTACCCGTCCATCTCGTCTGTGTATGCGCACTTGTATATAATAATGAAAAACATTCCTGATTCGAAACCAGATGATGATGCTGCAATTAAAGAATGTCGGAAAGCCATCACCAATGAACTTCAAACCCGCTATTATCCTACCGGATACAGCGTGCTCAATGCAGCTAAGGCTGCAGTCGTCGATCTGCGTTATAAACTTCTGAAATTTTTTGTGGAAGCACCACGACAGGAGACGTAAGCTGCTGTCAGACTGGAGTTGATGGCAGTAGTAATCACGGATCCACTACCTGTGCCGCTAACCACTGTTGCCATAATCACTGACAAAATGGATGAACCGGAACTGAAGAGACCGAGAATGGAAAATGTCGCCGAAAATAACATTTTCGATGATCTAGCTCGTGTGTGTGCCGTAGACGACAACACTGCATCGGTAGATGAATTGGCAACATATCTGTCGGAGACGCCACTTCATGTTAATGGTGACATTCTTCAGTAATGGCAAGATAATACATCACGATATCCCAGGCTGGCTGCCCTTGCGTGAAAATATCTCTGTATTCCTGCAATGTCAGTTCCATCCGAAAGTGGTTTTTTTACAGCAGGACATGTTGCAAACAGGAAACGTGCATCGCTGTCACCAGATGATATGTTGGTTTTTTTGGGCAGAAACTGGAAATTGTGCGGGGGACAATGATCATGTACTTGTACACTAGGACAGACTGGTATTATTTAGCTTTGATAAATTCGTTCTTAGTTCATTCATTTTTTAGTTTTTAGTTCATAAAAACATTCAAAAAACATTATTTTATTCTAGTTTGAAATATTAATATTGTAATGTTTTGCTTACTTACTTAAGTGTAAACCTCCTTTAGTATTCAAGTTCTCAACCGGAAGTTGACTTTCACCGCCATTCGCCATGAGTAATAAATAACAAAACACGCTGTGGAAGTTGTTGGAAGTTTATTAATAAGTGAAACGACATTGTAATATTAATACATTATTATTGACAAATTAAACAAAATATTATAGCACAATTTATAATAGACAATTTGAAGTACAACAGGAAAACAAATTATCTCCGTCGACAGACTATCAGCCATCTCTCACTGGGTGTGGGTAAAGTGCGAATGCGAAAGTGCGAATTGGTAAAATGCGAAAAAGAGAATGCGAAATAGTGGATAAAGTGTGGTAAACAATGTGCAAAATGATGTAAATAGTCCGTTCGTTTTGTGACCCTACAACAATCAAGGTTTGTGAAAATTTGACAGTGGGGCAACTAGGGTTGTACATGTCTTTCATGTTCTAACGAGTACCCGGTTACCCGTTAAATGGTGCAATGGGTGCCCAGGTGAAGTTTTCCGTGGTTTTTGACAGCCCTGTCCATGAGAGTACCTGTATAAATTGGATTAGTCCAATGAAGTCTTTTGGTGGCTGATAATGTGTAATTGACTGTACATGGAGCAGGACCATCATCATTGTCCAGATTGTGAGGTTGGGTTAGGATACCGGATATCTGACCCATGTAACCAGACCGTAAATCCGATGGTAACTACACTGAAGCCACATCTGCATGGATACTAATACTGTAGTTGTCCCTCATTGTGTTTCTGCACCTTCCCCTTGGCTGCCCCAAGAACAGCAGCCCATTGACCATTCAGTCCTCTCTAGGAAATGAAACACGGTGTTAGATTGACAACTGGAGCAAACTACACCTGCAGGATGGTTGTAAGTCATACGTTTCCAATGTTACAGGTCTTGTATTTAATCTTGCCCATGGTCTAATCTGTTAAACAAAATAGAACAGACAACATATACATGTGTGGCCTGCATATGTCTTCCCTTATGAATTCTGAGAGTGTACATGCAAAACTACACATTAAGACAATTTACCTACAAAAAGGTGCATGTGGCAGCCCATACAGGTATAGTATTTGGAGCGTCACTATTAATACTTACGATGTGGACGCTAAAATAACAATTTTAATAAAAGGTACCTCTTTGAAAGGACAATGAATTGCCCTTACAGGTAAAATTACTGAAGTGTCACTTCTAGTAACTACGAAGTGGACTGTGTCACTAAACTATGTAAAGAAAACTTATCTGTATATATTCAAAACTATACACCTAAGTTTCTACAGCACACACAATACCTGCACTTAAAGTTAAAGCACAGATACATCGCTATTGATACTTAAGATATGGACTATATAATATTAATTGGAAGACAATGTTTCCTGTAGGAAAGGCCAAATTAAGGTATACACTGGTAAAATCACTGAAGTGCCATGTATATAACTAAGAAGTGGATGTTAAGAATAAATTGATACAGAAAACTTACCTGTATGTATCCGACCATAGCAGAAATTATACAGCAATAAATTACTTTTCTATCTCACACCAGACCTGCATATACACATCTATAGCATTGAGAAGTGACTCAGTAACGACCAGTGCTGGTACATACCAAGGGCAGCTAACTTGTGTGAGGACGGCAAAGTGATGATGCTATAAGGACAGAACTTTGTTGTCAAAGAAGAATAGTTGGAAATTATAGATGGGGTATACTTCCTTTCAATGTGAAGACTTCTCCAACTTGCTTGCATAAGAAAACTTCCAGAATACTGATATTCCATTGCAAAGCCTCTCTATCTGTAGAAAGCATGTAAAGTGATGAAGTGTTAGTAACTGGAGTATTCACAACATTTGTAGCCCGTCTCTGTATCAAGGGGAGATCGTTATAACTGCCACCTTGGTGGGCCAATACCATTTTACCTAAAAGTTTAAGCACAAGAGAACTGGATTTGCAAGGTCATAGTATTTCTCCTAAGGTATTATGATCTGATAACATATTTGAAGAATAAACATTTCAACAATATTGGTGTTTTGTCTCTGTCATTCCTCACCTTAAGCAATGATGTGTACCAAACAAACATTGTGATTTTGTTGTGTACAAGTTTGTTTTACTGACAAGATTATACTTTCAAATCACAATAATTGATATGGTTTTTTAAAAAAATTTTACAGCTCAGATATCTTGGAGCATTATATCTGTCGAATTGTGCATATTGTAACACACTAGTAGTATTGTGTGCTCTGATAAATTTTCTGGTGTAATGAACAGATTTAAGCATTTTTTACATTTGTTTCTGACCGTGATGCCTGCTGATACATGATGATACTAATCTATATTTATTCCAAAGTAATTATACCTTTCATATCTGTAATCATTAAGAAATGAAATCAACATATCAATGGGTCCATTTTATTTTAGTTATTCAAACCAGTTTGATGTAAAGTGATACAATTCTTTCATAAACATTTACAGATTTGTCACTTTCCAATTTTTATGCCATCTAGTTTTACAGATGTCCATCAACCCAATGACAGCATCCATTTAAACTGTATTATGATGGTGCATGTGGATCTCTAAATATTTAAAATTGATTCCACAATAGAAAAACATTCAGTATTTTCTTACATTAATACAAGCTTTTTGAACTCATTCAGGTACATTTATGAGCTTTATCACAGTGGTTAAAATGTGTGTGTAATATTAAATATTCAATTCCAGTCAAACATCCATTGGTACTTTTGTTTATTTCCTGTTCTAATTTGGTATGTAAAATACCGGAGAAACATTGTATGATTTTATCAAGTTTGCCTCTGTTTTATAAATAGAGAGGTACATACTACAACTTGTTATCTCCCTTGTTGGTTGCTCAGTCTAGCTACTGAAAACAAAACCAAACTGTCAATTTTTTAAAATTATGCTCTTCAAATGTGACTCTGTATCACTGAAAACTTAAAACCAATCTTGAATTTTACTGCTTTAAAATCTATACTCACTGTCATGTCTGTTAAAAGGATCCACATCTCATTGTTATGATTCCATTATAAATTCTGCTTATTTATTTCTTTTCTTTCAAGATTCTTTTTTTATTGACATACAAAGTATTTAATTGGTTATTTTGATTTATTTAAATAAAATATTTAAATACAAATTATGTACATAACTACATCACTAGTTTAATTTGTGCATCACTGATTTTGTGTGCAGTGATTCTAAAGCATGTTAAGATTTTAATTTGTGTATTACATCAATGGTTTATGCTGATGAAGCCCACACTGAAAATGGTTCACTTTTGCCAAAATTTGAACTGCAGACATTTCAATCTGGAATCCTGTGCTGTGTGCATAAACCAATTTGGACAGTTACTAACACACTGTAAAAATAAAGTATACAAGTTTTACATGTACACCAGCAGATAACATCTGCATGCCTGTTCAAGGCAAAGCAACTGCAATAGCAATTGTAATCAAGGTATGTATGGAATGCCAAGTGCATACCTCGCTGATGCTGTACCAAAGACACATGGACATAAGTGTGTTCAGTAACACATAGGATGATGCATGTTACTTCTGACATCTGATTTCCTTACATCAGGTTTGATGATTTTTCAGTACCGCTATTTATCATTTTTTTCATCTCCAATTATTCAAATTTTTAGCAAGATAGGTCTGTACCAGAAACTATTGATTTTTGTAACATAATAAAGGATTTAGATACACTCTCACTTACTGGAACTTCCATTCTCCTCTGTCAATATTAATATTTAATCTCCTGATATATTTTTCTCTACATCCTAATCTAGAAACACGATACAAGATTAATTTCCTAGTGATCATTTTTTCACCAAGCCATTTAGAGTTTACAATATGTTGCAAACTGTTTCTAGATAAACTCAATTTGCACTACTGCAGACTTATATAATTGCTTGATTTCAGTACTGATTACATTGTTCTGCTAAGTCACTATAAATGTCAGCTTGTTTTGATGTAACTTGATACCTGTCTTCTAAAGGGCATGCTATTAAAATGCATGCCTCAGCTAACCAAACAGTAACTGAAACTTCCTCACTAGAACTTAGTTTTGTCCCCATGCTTTTTGAAATTAGTTTGTCTTCATAAATGTGCAGTAAAACAGTCCTATCTTGTAATTGCTAGCATATAATATAAATCAAAATTACCAAGTTTTGCAAATTTTTTTCAGACTCTGTTACTCTTTTTTACATGCCCTACTTAAATTGTGTCAGGAACTATACAGCTTAAAGGTTTGATCTTGAAATGGCAATTAGAATGGTCAGTTCCAACCACAAACAACACAGAACCTGATCTGCCATCTCATAATATACTGCCAGATTGGGGTCCATGTTGTTTGTTCTACTTATTAAGCTTAACAAACGGCACAGACTCAGATCTGCCAGCATGTTATATGCATTGGCAGGTCTGGATCTATGCAGTTTGCAGTTGAATCCAACTTGTATTTTAGTTACTTTGGTGCTTCCCTAATTTGATAAATAATCTTCAACAATATTTATTTGACCTAAATTTAACTTCACAAAAAAAATCAAACAAAAAGAATTCAACTCATTGAATAGTAAATTATTTATGAACAACATCTGCACAGTACCTTATGTTAAAAACTGGATTAAAAGTACAATCATTTTCAAATTAAATTTTCTTAAAGTATGTATTACTGATATAAAACTTAATGTCTTTAATTCTTAAAACATTTTTTATGTCCCATATAATTCTAAGTTTACAAAGTCTGACCATCATGCATGAAATAATAAAAAATGCAGCTGAAATACACAACACTAGTGGGTTCATGATCCCTTCATTTTAATTTTTATTTCATTACTCCTTCATAAGTGCATGTGAGCGCTACTCACATAAAATATTCAAAATGAAAGACTACAACAAGGCAATGACATGTATAATTGATTTGTAATTTCACAACTATGACTTCTAATTTCATGAGAAAAATATACAAAAGAAAAGGTTGACAGTCAACAGAGATAGATTCATCTACATTATGAGTGAAAAATTAGTTTGGCTTTATTTCTGTGATTGAAGCAACTTGGTCATAAAATGTGAAAGAAGAATAAAATATTTGGAATATTGAAACCCACACAAATTAAAGATAACTACACATTAATTACATTAAGACTAATATCAAATTTTCACAACAGGAAATTTGCAAAACTTTAACGGCATAGACATTTTCACATACACGATAGATTGGCAGATACGAATGCATGAATACAGATAGGAATATGATGTACAAGGTCACATTTAAAAAATTTCTTGTTTATAGATGAAATTATTTTAATGAAAGTGATCTTATCTAATAATTATTCTTTTGGCATAAGAGTGCTAAACCTTTCCAACAATATATATTTTTTTTAAAAATAGAGAAATCAAGAACTGGGTTATATGATGTTTATTAGAACAGAATCAAGTTACAAAAAGCACTTTCCAATATAAGTAAGCACATACAAAATCTTGTACATGGGTAACATAGATCGGTAAAGAATTATTTCCAATCAAATGACAAACTACAGTGAAATATTTGAACAAAACCTGCCCACCCTATTTATATCTGTTGAAATATAAAATATGTTTCTTGGGGTCACATATAAGACCCTTGACTAACTGTTAAGACAGCTTGAGAAATGAAACAATAAATGACTTAAAGCTTGGCCAATTTCTGTCTGCCTTGAGTTTGCTCCCTTTTTACCAGCTCAGCCACTTCCTTTGCACATCCCCAGTGAAGAGTCACTCCTGATCCACCATGCCCATAATTGTGTACAACCTGTGGAGAACAAATTAAGTACAATATATACTGGGAGATAAGTTTTGAAAAATTATTCTCAGATTCAACAGATCCTTTGCAACTGCTGTAAATAATAGTAATATTGAGATATTTTCCTCGGAGAGCTTGACAAAAATCTTGCAAAAATATCTTAATGATCTTTTCAAACCAATGACTGCTCTACATATAGTAATACTGAGAAGCAACATTTATTTGGGTGCTATTTATATCTTACTTTAATTACTGGGTCTGAAACCAGTTTATTTCAATAAGCAAAAAATTATGATTCGAGTCTTGCAAACACAAAAGGATTATGGATAATATGAAGTATTAATTCATACATGGCTTGATATATTTCCTTTTCGTTTGATGATGTTTATGATCGTTCTTCTGGTACAATATACACTCACTATTAATTAATAGCATTAGAAACTGCCTAATGTTTAGACATAACTGCCTTTTAACAACATCTTCACAACAAAATCATAACATCTTCACAACTAAATCATGTCTTCTCAACAGGAATATCATATTTATCCATGTACTGTAAATTTGTTTTTTTTTTCATGGATATAAAGTTTTGTGGTTGGAGAAAAACAATGATATTTTCGTCTGTATAAATTCATGGATAGAGGGAATGAATCCTACTGTTTTCACAGATAGATAATTGTTTGTTGGGTTTTTAAATCTGGCATCTGTATCAACCATAACATCCATAAAAACTGGTAGAACATGAAAACTGGCAAACCATAAAAGTTGATACATGAAAAATTTTACAATCAAACTGTTAACAACATGGAACCAGATCTCCTGTTGCATAACATGACAGTAGAATCATGGTCTATGGTCTTTGTCTGAAGGTTTCCAACACCCGTAATCTTTTCTTTGAACAAGTTTTTTAAATGATCCCAAAGTTTCTGGACAGACATGGTTGTGGTAATTTTATATCTGGACCTAATTTTCTGACATACTAAATAAGATCAGTAACATTGAATTATGAAATAGAAAGGCAATTTAGTTTAACACAGCACCTGGAATTTGAAAAAGGAAAATAATAATGCTAGCTGTAAATAAATGTCAATAGCTGCCATTTTACGATCATCATCCAGTTTTACATGAATATCTTGAGGAACAAGAGTAATGCAAATGGTACATTATATATACATTATACATATTATATTATATTATTATATACATTATATGCCTGCCACATGTTTAATACTGCTCGATGCAGAAAAAGCTTAAATATTTTTGAAGAAACCATATATCTTCTTTCAGTCACAATGTTCCTGACCTCTGACCATTTAACCTCAAAATCAACTGGCACATTCCTCTAAGTGCAGCAGGCGAGCCACAAAATTTGGTTATGGTATGTATGTAAAACTATTGTTACATTATGGAAAACATTTTTCTTCTTTCAGTCAGTGACCTTGGCCTTGGACCTTTTGACCCCAAAATTTGATAGGCATCTTCCTTACTCTAAGTGCAAGCTAACCTCAAAGTTTGGTTTAGGTTTGTATTTAGAACTAATGTCATTATGTGGAGACCATTTTTCTTCTTTCAGTCACAATGATTTGGGCCTTTGACCTTTTGACTCCAAAATTAATACAGTTCTTTTGTATTACAAGTGCATGCCATGCATGGTGTAGAATTATTTGTCTTCTTTCCATCAGTGACCATGACCCCTAAATCAAAAGGGTACAGCATTACCACAAGTGCAAGCCATCTACAAAGTTTGAAAACCGTAGATGGTGGAGAATTTCAGTAATTATTCTAAAACAATTTTTCTTTTTCATTCATAATGACCTTGAGCTTTCGATAAAAAAAAATAATAGGGTTCTTCCTTACCTGAAGTGCAAGCCATCCACAAATTTGGTAACGGGAGACAGTACATACTTTGAGTTATTGGTAAAAACGAAATTGGAAACACACAGCAACAAAGATGGGCATAAGGACAAGATCAAAACCAACATAATTAATATGCTCTGCCTCTTAGCAGGGATATAAATATGTTGGAAAATTACAACTTGTAAGTTTCATATATAGTTCTTATTTGCAAGTTTATATCAATTGAAAGGCATAATAAAAAGGAAATTAATATTGAGTGAAGCAAAAATTTCCTGTTTAACTTAACAGTTCCATATTAAAAATGGACATTTACTACAAGCCATGAATGCATGCTTGTATGTATGTATATATATATATGCATGTATGTATGTATGTATGTATGTATGTATGCACTGGGGTTTAATGACACATTAGAACAACAAGGCTATATGATATTAATTTTATAAAAGTAAAGTTCTAAATATGTAAATATAAAGAACTGCATAAATACTTGTTCACTTCCAAATAAACGTAAACATAAGTACTACAAGCTACAAGATAAAAGGTGAAGTGGTTAAACTTCTGTAAAATGTACATAAAATAACAGAAAACTTGGATTACCAGACTAGCATGTATTTACAGCAGTGTCTTATTTATAGTTTTATACTTTTTCCAAACAAATGCAAGATTAAAGAATGAAAAGATCAAGGAAATTTTTTTAAGAATTTGACTTAACACTCCTATCATGGATAATATTAGGGACATCTATACAAAAAGGACTAAAATCTAGTTTCTATTTATAATCAAAGACTGATTCAGAGCTGAAAAAATGAGCTACATACTGTAATTCTATATACAATATTTGCATATGGAAATTATAGCAAAGACACATATCATACAGCTTCTATATGGAAGTAAAACACAACATCTCTTAACACAAAACCCTAAGAACCCCTACTTAACACAACAGCCTATGGAACCCCAACTGAACAAGACACCATTTCATGGCAGAACTAAACAAGACACCCCATAGAAACACCCCAAAAATTTGACTTTGTAGGTGGTCCTTTATGCAGGTTTTTTGGAATATCTAAAGTTTAGTTTAAAATACAGAATCAAATATTATGGTCTCTTGAGACAGGTGGTCTTAAATGGTCTTTGGCAAAGGTCTGACTGAATACTGATAACTGATTATTTATTTTTGTTGCCTTGCAAACAGGCAACTGCAGAAAGTATTGCCAAGATTCTTTGTAGCCTATAGATGACTGCAGCAGTTATTCCTAACATTCTTTGCTACATTTACTGCCCAGTATAAAATTGTGAATGGTATACAATTTTGAAAATTCCAAGACAAAGATATTGACTAAAATTCAACTCATGTCAATGAAACTGCAATTATGCAACATGCATAATAAAATGAACAAATTGTAAACAAATATTGTTGAGAATAAGCTGTTTATAGAATATGCACAAATTTATGTTAAAATATTGAGATGTTCAACATGCCATAGAATAATAGGTTGGATATGTAATATACTTACTGTTAGTGATCTGTCACCAGACTGAAGGTATTCCACCTCCAGTCTTACCGCTGTCCGTGCTGGTCTCAGACCAGTCCAGTCCCTCACTATCTCTGCATTCTGCAAGGTACAGGATAAAGCTTATATTAGTCTAAACAAAATTATGAAACAAATGAGACCCATGAAAGGATTGGTGCTTAACTGATTAGTGGCAGTATATATTCAACTAACTACAAGTTGCAAGGTGTTACCAAATTTACCTGAGGTAAATGAAGATACTATGACCAATCAGGTAATTAAGATACTACCATATTTATAGGTGTATAAAGAAAACTGACAGTTAGCTCAGAGCCTTACCATGGGTCTGCTGCTGATAATGATGCTGTTATAAAGTGCTGTATATCTGGTTTAAATTTTTCTTTTCGAGTTAGAAACCAATTGAAAATCTACAGAATTCACGGCTGAGATACAACTCAGATCTGCATTATTCAGTATGCAATTATCAAAATTCCTTCTAAACTGAGAGTTGCACACTAAATGACATCTAACATTTGGAGCTCTTCAATGTGTAGAAAGCAACACTGTTTGTAATGACAGGCAAAGTGTTTATTCATGTATAATTTACACTTACATACATATATGATGGCATTCAGCTGAAAACAGCACAGATGTCTTACACAATGCACTAGCAGATATGGGTCAGTGGTGTTTATCATACATATGATTGTAACTGAACAGTGTATATTTGATCTGTAGGCACATGTACATGTGACAGAAATGACATGACAGATCAGGAGATTTCAGCATGCAAATGGACAAAAATTACAACTATTGAACAAACCAACATTTTTTAAATATTAAAATATGCACTTAGTTTCATCAAAATGGTACTTTCAGAGTAATTTGTTGCTATTAGTTTCATCAAACTGGTATTTTCAGAGTAACTTGTTGCTATTAGTTTCATCAAACTGGTACTTTCATAGTAACTTGTTGCTATTCATACTCTTCTTATATATACCATAAGCATTTTTAGCATTTCTTAGGAGATCATTGATGGATTATATGGCAGTTCTCATCACTGTTGATCTTAACACTTATAAGATGATGAATTGTTACTGGATATAGGCTTCCTTTAGACTCAGAATGGAAAATGTCTTTTTCAGTGTCTGCATTGGAATGTGGCATTGTTAATAAAACAGTACTTAGTCAAACAAGAAGTTTCAACTATTTCCTGCCTGTGGGTAGATTCAGATTGGTGACTGACTGCTAGAAGGCTGGATAGATCCAGATTGCAGATCTGTATTCTAATGTTGTTTTAATGTCAGCATGATTCTTCACAAGAAGCACAAAGACATATATTATTTTGTAACTGATGGGGGGGGGGTATGGGCTAACTTGTGTAAATGTAATAATAAATTTAAAGGAATGCTCAAAGTCAGGACCTTTTCATTCTTGACTATGAAATTATGATAAGATGCTTAATAAAAGAAATATGACTAAACATGAATGTATGTGTTTGATTACGTGTAACATATGCAATACACAAATGCTATAATATGCTGGCCTTCATAACCTTAACGTAATTATTCAGCAAGAAATGGACGACCCACGGTACAAGTATTTTGAAAGTTAGCCCTAATTTCTTAGTGTGGCAGGAGATAGCTGCTTATTTATGTGACACAACATTACTTCCATATTAAGTCTGAGTGAATAGCAGTGAATTGAATTTGTTTGAATTGAATTCATTCCTATTGTTGTACTCTATATATGTAATTCCAATCTGTTTCTGAGAATAAAGAAATTAAAATTCGTTGACTTATCTTATTTTTTTAAGTATCTATGAGCTTCTTATTGTCATTCAATAAAGTTATAATTATAACTACCTCAACGCAGTGTTATTTTTATTTGGTGGAGAGATGTTGATAGAGGCACTAATGTTGACAGCTATCTGCCGAATTTCAAATTGCGCTCCTATTTATACTCTTCGCAAAATAGTCATGTGAGGTAATTTTAACCAATCACTGCTTGTTAGGGATGCCGAACAGGTCTGATGGTGCCGAACAGATATTTTACAACCAGCAAAACAAACTGAGAGTTAATATACAATTTCACTATCATCACTTGTCCGTTTACACTCTGTCATTAGCAAATATATAAACATTACGTATTATATTGTGTCCGTCAATCGTCAGCGTACTTTAAGTTTTAACCAAGACTGTTAAGCTTGGGTGAAGAGTACACAACTACCAATGAACGCTGATAACATTGAAAATATATTGACCAGCATAAAACGAAGAAAACACTATTAAATATTCAAAACATACTTAAACTTGTATGAAAGAAGGCCAGCATTTACAATCAACAAGTGAAATTTAATCAAAAATGTGAACTTGACAAATTTACTGTGTGAAACCGGTCATGTGAGCTAGTGTTGGCCATCTTGCCTGCAGACGTATTTTCGTGATGTCAGCTGTTGGAGTCATTGAGCTTAGTGCTATTCAAATGATGATTTGGATGGGAATTTAAGTGTGATAAACATATATATCTGGGTGTGAAAAATTCTTATAAAATAAGATTCCAGAAGATTTTGTGAGTTTTTAACGATGTGCGAGGTTGAATTCAATGACATCTGTTACCACATGACCAGTGATCACACTTGACATAAAGCATGAACGATTTAATACAGATATCATGGTAAGACTTGATCTATACATTTATAATGCATACAATGTTCAAATTCATTCTTTCAGCAGTTTATATATATATTAATTGACATGAACAACATGCTTAAATTATGGCATAAAAAAACATCCTCCCCATCCATCATATTAAAGCTTTAGAGGCCTCAGGTCTATTACACCACCATCACACCCTTTGTGATTTTAAGCCAAATTTGCAGACACCTTTGTTGTCATCATTATCATCACTCTCCACTCTCTTTAATAATGAAAATCAAATCTGGAAAATGATTATCATATTCTTGAAACTTTAAAATCAGCTTTACAGGAAAAGCATAATACAATTCATGTCCTTTTGACAGCAACCATTGAAATTCCCATTTCCAACCATCACTGAATTTCATGTGATATTTCGGTTGCATGGATTTTGATGATTTGGCATTAGCATGGTAGGGCATCTCGACAATCTTTCTGAAGTCAAACCAGCCTAGTTTATTTAATGTTTATTGTTTTATCTTGATTGAGACCATAATTAGTTAATGTCTTTAATCCTTGTGGAATTACTTCTGCTCACACAGTTTAATACACCTCAACAAATTTCAAACAATGAAGCCAGCTGACCATGCTGACAGGATCAAAGGGTGAAACTGGCAACTACATTGTGATGCCCTGCTTAAGCCAATTCAGTTATGTGATCACAGGCAGTATTACTGTAAATATACTACACTGAAACGAAAATGTGAAAAAAATGAAAACATACAATTTTTCACTCATAATTTTGCATATGCGGGAGATTTCACTGAGTGACAAGAGGGATGAGAGACACCCCTAAAATTGAGAGAAAAACCCTCCTGTGCGGTAGGTTCACATGTATGGGTACATTATGCAGTGGTAGATCTGGATCTATGCCGTTTGCATTATTTGTATTACCCGAGAAAATGTTAGATTCAGATATGTAAACATTCTCATCTCTTTTCAATGTGTGACAAATAACTACAACTCTCTGAAAGAGACTTGGTGGTAATGATGATACTTCCCAAACTGGTATATTTTTGGTGGACAAAAATCCACCCAGATGTGCAAAAAATTGATCCTTATAAAATGACAGGTGTTGAATATAACACCTGATGACATTTCAACCAACAATAAAGTACTTGTACTTTTAATTTTTAATGACATTCCTGCAACTGTTTTTTAATCATTGATTTCAACAGCTTTGAACTATTGTTTATACTGCTTTGAATGATGATAGGTCACCAAGTTGTTGTTACATCAATGAAGTTATTTTTATGTAAAAACAACCATTAGGGCAGTTCAAATGGCTACTATTTAAATCCCTGGTATTTGTTGCTTGTAAGACTGAGCATGTTCCACTTGATGCAAATTGAATTTTTAAAAAAAATTGAGCCAGACTGTGGAAGATAACCTACCTGTAAGCAGGGAAGCAGTCTTGTACAGGTCTTCCACAGATACTCCCTGTCTGCATCCCTGTGCTGAAGGCACCAGTCTCCAACCTGCTCAATCCCTCCCAGCACAACCTCTTGGGCTCTGTACAGACAAATGCAATAATAAATACATACATACATATGGATTAAAGTAATGTCTTGAAAATATTACATCATGGTGATCTATAATTTGAAAACTGGAAAATTAATATTTTCAGATGTTAACTAGACTTTCTTTTCATAAAATTACCCAACATTCATTTCACCATGTCTTCCTTAATTTATTTTGGAGCTTTGCTTTCCAACTGTCTTCATAACTTACCCTATCTTATTAATGTTATCACATGAAAATTTGTGTTTAAAGGTTGTACCCACCCAGGAAATATGTAGCCATCCACAAATTCTGGATTTTCTCTGGTAACTATCAGGAAATGCTTCAACCAGGGAGCCTTCACCTAAACAGACGTTATCAAGTAGTTTTTATATTTGATCACTGACCATCTTTTGTACTTTTAATCTTTAACTAAGTTTATTTCCCTGAACCTCTATAATGGTAATAAATAAATGCAGCACCCACTGCAGCCTAAATTAAAAAAATATGAAGGATGCAGTAGACTGCCACTCAAACCTTCCATTTGCTGAAGTACCTGCTCCAATTAATGGGGCAGTGGTCTGCCAATCAAGCCATCAATCTGTTGCAGTACCTGCTCTAATGTGGCAGTATTCTGCCAAGCAAGTCTTCCATTTGCTCCAATTATGGGGCAGTGGTCTGGCAATCAAGCCTTCCATTTCTTGAGGTACATGTTCCATGGTCTTATGTAATGCAGCAGCAGCATATATTTATGGACAAAGGTTTGGTTAATTTGGGTTGTGGTGCAGGTTATGGTACATCAACACTCTGAAGGTTATTTCATGTCAGGGCAAGTAAAACACCTTGCCCAGTCAAAGATTATAGAAGACAAACCAGACTGATCTAATACTGTAGTTGGAACTGAACTCACATGCTCTGGTGATGAGCTCAATATCCTAAACCATGAGCCACCATGACTACCAGGAGGGTCAGAAGATGCACAACAAATAAAGATCAAACCACAAATTAATTCAACCCTTGCCAAGCTAACATTTTTAACGAGTACATGTACTGTCTGGTATTGAATAACTGTCCAGTCTAGCTTCATGGCCATTTACATGGCTTGCTCTTTTTATGACAATTTGTTTCAAGATGTCATTTTGCCATTCCAGGACCAGGATCTAATTTCACCATTTTTTAGCATTTACATCTAGGTTTAAAAATGTGACTCATCAAATTTAATTTGGACTCAAATTTATTCCAATAAGACTGCTGGATACTTGACTTCAAGTCAAAACTTCAAGTTCTGATGGTGAAATCCAGACCAGGCCTCAATTTCATCCTCACACGTGTTAAAGTGGGAGCTTAATGCATTTTTGATTGGTAAATATGTCAGATTTTAATTTTAGCCAATTAGATTGCTTGATTCTGGGCTTCTCTAATATGAGTGCAAAAATTTAATTTTTAGTCACTAAAAATGCAAAAAACACTCCCATGTCAAAAATTATTTTGATCAACAATATTGTTATGTCTGGATAGTTTATATCAGAATTTGAGCCATGTAACTGTATTACTTATACGGTCTGAGTTTGCAAGTTGTTCCTTTTGTGATGATGGTGAATGGCTTCATGGTTTCAAAACAGACATGCAACGGCCTTTCTTTGTCCTGAAATAAAAGTGTTGTTGTTAAATCTGTATTTTTTCTAGACTCTGAACAGCCAAAATATTTCTGTTAATTCACATTTATTTGAAACGTAAAAATTTTCATGGATCTAATGGTTGCCATGAATCTAGGAGAGAAAGGATAAACAGACTACTTCATAAGTGCCAAATCCAAAGTTTAAAGTATCTGTACCAAGATGCTGTTCCCTGTGAAATCATGAGAGAATGATACTTATTATGGCACAATTCTGCAGTTAGGCCCAAAACAATGTATGTTTACAGTGGGTTGAACATCACTGTTTTTCGCTGCCAACGCTAGCACCCCCACCCCCCCATAAAAAAATTCACGAAAATTGATTTGTGCATCTAAATCAGCTGGTTTTGCTGAGTACTTGAAGCACTTAGCACATTATGTATACTAACCATTATAATATATATAATGTTTAAGTTTAAAAAAAAAACAAAACATAATTTTTCTTTTTTAAAATTCCCAAAATTGGTTTGTGCATTTAATTGAGCTGGTTTACCCCAGTACTTAAAGTGCTCAGTACATTATATAAACTAATCATTATAATATATACAGTGTTTTTAAAAAAAACCAAAACCAAAACCTACCTACCTACCTACCATAATTTTAAGACCAGTGCTATAGGAAACACTTTTTTTGCCTTATATTAGAGTTTTGAGATAGGGACCACTATAAAGTGAAGTTATTTGCACTGGCAAGATCCACAACAGAAAGAAAGTTGGCATTCCTCAGTACTTTCACATAATTTGACTGAAATATCTTTAATGTGATTATTATAGAAGCACTATCTAAAGCAGACAATGGCTGCTCCCAAGTGCCGAAAAAAAGAACCAGATCTAGTCCAAAGTACAAAAAATTTACCTGTTACTAAAACAAGGAAAATGATTGTGCCAAATCAGGCATTGCAATGAATAAATTATAAAATATTAAAGAGTAAAACAAGTTAACGGCCTGTTTTTCCCCAATTTACCTTCAAAGTCCAAGAGGTGAAAATGACCAAGTGGAGCTAGCAGTCTTTTGAGAGGTGCACATCTGAAGTAAGGCAAAGTGATATACTCTATAACTCAAATTACACCCATCAATCATAACTCCAAAATAAGGGAATTAAAAGTTACTTTAACAAT
Source organism: Megalonaias nervosa (assembly GCA_016617855.1). Lineage (NCBI taxonomy): Eukaryota > Metazoa > Mollusca > Bivalvia > Unionida > Unionidae > Megalonaias > Megalonaias nervosa. The sequence goes on along the minus strand of JAECUM010005446.1, from coordinate 35,981 downwards.
ACCTATGACATACAAGATCTGTTTTAAATAACCAGGATAATCTCTGAGGAAAACTTGGGAAATTCTTTTTCTTTAAAAATCAAACCCTATGCAAAGTGTGAAACTGTAGAGTGGAACCTAAAGTAAATTCAAAGAATATTCTGAAGACACAAAGAATCGTGAAGTGGACTGGATCATGGTAGGACCATTCCAAAATGGCACAATGGCATACTAAAAATCTGAATGGACTTGGTCATAGTTATAGTGCCATTCCAAAATGGCACACTAAAAATCTTGAGTTTACTGGGTCATGTTTACAGTGCCATTCAAAAATGGCAAAAGACATACTAAAAATCTTGAAGCAGACTGGGTCATGGTTTTAGTGCCATTCAAAAATGGCACAATGGCATACTAAAAAACTCAAATTGGACAGGGTCATGGAAACAGCGCTATTCCAAAATGGCACAATGGCATTGTGAAACAGTGTGGGTTGCATCAATAGATAAAGCAAGGAATAATGCAAGGGACAAATTATCCAGTACAAACCCTGGCAGGATATATGGTATGTGCCCATCTGCAAGTTGGAAGTCATAGAAAAGTTTCAGCCAAGGGGCCTTCACCTGGAGAGTAAATATCTACCTTTTTGTTAAAATGAAATTTTCAAAAAGTTCTGCTTATAAGAAAAGTTGTAAGTAATCAATTATAAGACTTCTAGAAATACATCTGAAGCTTTAATTAGAAGTTGCTAGAAATGAAGATTAAGTATTGTACTTTGAAAGTGTACAATTTATCTTCTTCTATTACCTCTTATGTGCAATTTAATACACTATATAAGAATAAGCAATTAACTAGCATTAAATATATGCACAAAGTGTTTCATGCATTTAAACTGCATTTTATCATGGAAGATTACTATTAGTGTCTGACCGTAAGTTAACATGTGTATGCACCATGAAGGAATTTACTGCTCTTGAAATTCTTAAGGAACATTTTTTAAAAAAATTCCACCTCAAGCCAATGTGAACTTTGGTAACAGCATTACTCACAGAACAACCTTAAGCCCACAGAACATCCCTAAGCTCACAGAACATGCACAACTCCATCGAACATGCTTAAACCCATAAAACATCCCCAAGTCCATTGAACAAGTCTAAGCCCACAGAACATCCTAAACCCATAGAACATCTCTAAGCCCACAGAATATCCCAAAGTCCACAAGACATCACTAAGCCCATAGATCATCTCTAAGCCTATAGAACACCCCTAAGCCCACAGAACATCCCATAGCCAATAGAAAATCCTTAAGCCCATAGAACATGCTTTTACCCATAGAACATCCCAAAGCGCACAAAACAGCCCAAAGCCACAGAACACTCTTAAGCCCACAGAACATCCCATAGCCCACTGAACAACCCTAAGCCCATAGAACATCCCAAAGCCCACAAAACATCCCTAAAACCACAGAACATCCCTTAGACTATAGAACATCCATAAGCCCAAAGAACATATCTAAGCCCACAGAACATCCATAAGCCCAAAGAACATACCTAAGCCCACAGAACATCCCTAACACTCTAAACTTCTTTATTTCATTCTTTTTACCTATCTTTAGATTTATCTAGAACACAAACTGATTCACAGTGAATCTGGATAATAAAGGTTACTGAACTTGAATTTAAGAAATGATAATTTTACCAAGCATAATGTTCACAAACTAAAATGTAAACAACAAAGTAGCAATACAACAAAATAATAATACAACCAAATAGCAATACCACAAAGTATTAATACAACAAAATAGCAATACAACATTTATATAACAAATAAGCAATGAGACAAAAAGAGTCATGAGAACACATTTAAAGTTCTAAAGACTGAAATATCATCAATTTTCAAAGAGCTATATGCCAAGAAAATGTTACTTTACATTACCACATTAACTACATAAACATTAGTGAATTTTAAAGTTTCATTTCTAATGTATATGTCCAAGTCAGTCTAGTAAAACAGTGCACTTAAATGGATACACATGGGGAAAAAATATATTTATTTTATTCTATTGAATTAGTGAATTTTCTGATTTAAATACCAAAAATAATAACATTGTGATAAAAAAACAACTGGATATGCCATTTTGTCACTTGCTTGGTCCAGTGGCATCTATGAACACCTCTCGTGCAAGAACAGCAGGTTCAAATCTTCCAACATGCTTATATTTTTTTTCTTCAATTTTTTAAAATTAGCTTTTAACCTTGAATTGGGAAAGAGAATCATGTTATTACTGATATTTTCCATATGAAAATACACAAAACACAGCAGAACATAAGCAGCTGACATCATTTGGGATACCATTCGAAATTGGCTTCTTCAATCTGTTATACATCATACTTAGCATAAAATAAAATGAAAAATTGTTTCTTCCAAGTGGTTTACAGATATATTTCATCTCATAGGTGAAATTATTTTCACTCATGACTTTCGCCCACTCAATTAAATATATCCATTATTCACCTGTTACATGCAAATATCCTCCCTGTAATAAAAAAATCAATACTGATCTTCTGCATTCTACCATTTCTTGCATTAATTATTTAGCACTGACTGTTTATTGTGTTGGTCTTTAAATGCATCAATACCTTGTTACATTGATCTCTTGCCTGTCTTCTATCATACCTTCAATGAAAAGATGCATGAATCTTTATCAAACAAAACTATATTAAGGATGAGAAATATGGCTAAAAACTTTGACCTACCCTAATGAGCTGTCCTCTAACAGGATAGACAGACTGGTCGTTAACAAGGTGTCGAGCTTCTACACCTGAACAGTTCACCACTATGTCATACTGGCCTGAAAGCTGAAAAAAAAACCCAACCCAAAAACAAGTACAACAAGAGTCTCTCAAAAGGACTGACAATACAGCCAAAATTAATTTTCAAGTACAAGAGTCTCTCAAAAGGACTGACAATACAGCCAACATTAATTTTCAAGTACAAGAGTCTCTCAAAAGGACTGACAATACAGCCAAAATTAATTTTCAAGTACAACAAGAGTCTCTCAAAAGGACTGACAATACAGCCAAAATTAATTTTCAAGTACAAGAGTCTCTCAAAAGGACTGACAATACAGCCAAAATTAATTTTCAAGTACAACAAGTCTCTCAAAAGGACTGACAATACAGCCAAAATTAATTTTCAAGTACAAGAGTCTCTCAAAAGGACTGACAATACAGCCAAAAGGACTGACAATACAGCCAAATGGACTGACAATACAGCCAAAATTAATTTTCAAGAATTCAAGATATGGCCAATTCATCTTTTTAATTTCTGAACACTGAAACCACTTTCAATATTCTTAAGGGATAAGATTTTCAAATTTGCCACTGTGGCAGCCACATACTAGCTGTAAGCTTGGCACCATTTTCATTTAGGACAATGTAGATGCCATTAGAAGACTTTTGGTGAATAACCCATTTTGATATGGCCATCCAATCAAGAGAATTAGTTAAAACATTTTCATTATAATCATTGTGGCAGCCATACTTGAAGTAAGATCAGCACCATCTTCATTCTGAACCAACTAGGTATCATAATTAGTCTTTTGGTGAAAACCCCATGTAGATATGACACACCATGTAGATATGACACCCCATGTAGATATGACTTTCCGTTCAGGAGGAGTTCTGGTGGCAAGATTGGATGTCTGAGTGGGAACCATTTTCATTAAAGACCAACTAGACAGTATAAGAAATCTTCTGGCAAAAACCCCTTGCTGATATTCAGGAGGAAGTAGCAATAACAAGATTTTCGAGATGTCTGCTGTTGTGCCCTTGTTGGATGCCAAAGCATCAGTTTTCATTTAGGACCAAAAAAACCTTGGGATGAATATGTGTGTAAAGTTTCATGGTAATTCTCCAAGTAGTTTTGGAGTGCTAATGTTTTTAGACAGGTTTTGATCAAACTTGGAATATAGGCTTATATCATCAATATTTTGTGCAAGTTCTGAGTTTGATCAAACTTGGAATATAGGCTTATATCATCAATATCTTGTGTAGGTTCTAATCTGAGTTTGATCAAACTTGACAAAGTTTGATAATGAGCAAGATCCACACATAATAAGGAGATGCATCTTGCATCTGATTGAGTTTGTTGCCATTCTGGAACCATATTTCTTATCTGATTTCAAAGAAACTTGGAATATAGACTTATATAAATCTAGAACATGGATAAGTTTCATAATGAGATCAATGCATATTATGGTCTGATTGATGTAATTTATCTCTTTGTGGGCCATATTTCTGACCTATTTTCATCCAACTTGGAATATAGGTTTATGCGATCAAGATCTCATGTCAGTTCAATAATTAGCATGCTCTGCACATAATAATAAGGTGGTCTTAGACCGATTCAGTCAAACTTATTCTCTCTGAAGACTGTTATTTCTTATTCAGTTCTGAGTAAACTTTGTAAACAGATTTACACACATCAAGATCTTAGACTGGTACACTCACACACATCAAGTTCTTAGATTGGTACACTTACACACATCAAGATCTTAGACTGGTACACTTACACACATCATCAAGATCTTAGACTGGTACACTTACACACATCAAGATCTTAGACTGGTACACTTACATCAAGATCGTAGACTGGTACACTTACACACATCATCAAGACCTTAGACTGGTACACTTACACACATCAAGATCTTAGACTGGTACAATTATGAGCAAGATCAATACATACTGATGAGGTGATCTTGCATCTGACAGGCTGTACTTGTCAACTATTTCTCATCAAACTCTTATAAAACTTGTCAGTAAACTGGGTTACATTCTCATGATATCCAATGAGTTTTGTTTTATTATGAATAAGATATGTACATATTATTCCAATTCAGCAGTTAGAAACAGTTCACAATATGCTATATAATTAGTTTTTTTTTCTTTAAGCATACCAGTCTTCTCTCCCTCCCTAAAGGAAAAGAAGTGAATGATATTGACTGTCAAGAATCAGGTATGTGGTTGCACAGAGTTCTTTCCCTTGCAAAAAACATGCAAACCAGATTTAAAAATACTAAGTAGCAAAAAATAAACCTGTATAGTTTGTAATTTATAACTTAAGAAAAAAACAAAAAATAGAATTATTGTTGGATAAAATGTATAACTGCAGGCTAGCATAAACTATGTGCAATGTTATAATTAAGGATAAGAATTTCTTTGCAAAATTATATTTACTTTGTTTGTAAGTAATTGTTTTTTTTTCTAATAATGATTTTGCTTCAATAAGAACATACATCTTGCAAAATGCATTTCTAAATTTGTAATTTATTTGTTGAGTATTATTCCTAAAACATTTGCCACATCTGAAATTCTTAAATATTAGGAAGCAAGTTGTATATGCTTTGTGATATAAACTTTGACAGTTGCTATTATTGTTATGCTAAGGTGCATTAAACATTTTATCACATGTATCATGTATTAGTTTATGGCACTAATTATAGACAATGCCAATACTAACAAATTATTTTGAAATTTATATTCAGTATTTTTAACTTTTAATAACAAATTTAAAAAAAAAACAACTAAAAAAGCATAAAAAATCTACTTCTGAAAGTGTCTCAATATTCAACTTTAATATTGCATGTGTATCACATGTGCTTGATCCAATTTCAAACTTTTTCAAATATATCTTAAATAAATTCTGTCAATTTATCCAACATGTATTTTAAATTTTAAATACTGAAGTTAGAGAAAATATTGTGTATATACCTCCATCAATGAAGAAATTCTTCTCTGTAGCACTTTGCCTCCTCTACCTTTGAACCTGATAAAAATCAAAATTATATGTCAGGTAGATCATAATTAGCCTTATCTACAGGCTGGACATTATTTTTACATTTTCAACATTAACAGTGAGTTGTGTATGATTAATAATGTAAATTTAAAGGAAAGAATGGATGAAGAAGTCATGGGATGAACAGAAAGTGATGTCAAATAAATCCAACATAAATATCCTGAAAGGATATTAGACTGACAAATAAAAATGTGATCACAACTTAAACTAAATGTATACCTTCTTATGAAAAAAATGGCTAGAAATCTTCTTTATCCTCATAATCTGACAATATTTGGATGAACAAGCCTCCATTAATGATTTTTACCAGAATGGGGTACATAAAGTGTTCTAAGTATAGTTAAAGAAAAGTCCCTTGAAGAGATACTCTACTGTCCAAAACAAAAATTCAGGCACTCACAAGTCCATTTTTCTTTGGTCCCTTTTGTCTTTTCAACTGCTGAGTATTTAAAACAGCTCAGATATTCTTGTGAAACTACAACATACCCAAGTTAGCCAAAAAATATTTTGTTTGTTTGTTGTTGTTATTTGGGTTTAATGACATTTTTCAGTATATGATTGTACACGGCAGCCAGTATAACTGGCAGAGGAAGAAATTGGGAAAACTCTGTTAAGAACCACCGACCCTTGGGATGCTACTGGTATGCTTTCGCGCTGGACCAACCCAAGACCTGAACCCATGTGGACAAAGATAGAAGAGATCACTAAAAAGGAGCACATTAGACAACTTGGCTACCTGGGCTAATTGACCACTTGGCTACCTGTGCTACTTGACCACTTGGCTACCTGGGGCCCCTCTTAACATGTTCACAAGACATGTGCATTGCAAAATTCTTTGTCGTGTATGTACAAAGTTCTTTGGGAAGTCAGGACATTACTGGCTATAGTGCTGATTAAAAGTTCAAAAAAATGCAAAGACAAAGAACCACAAAAACCATTTTTCTAAAACTGCCAAATGATACAAGGTAAAGCTGTTCAAATTGTTTACAAGATTTATAAAATAAAAGATAAAAGGTGAAAAAAATATAAACTACTTAAAATATAGGTTTACAATTTGTCAAATAAACCATATTCCCTCAAAGAGTCAGATTTTTTTATCTGACACATTATCAAGAAGTTTCTAAATTGAGTTCTATCAAAACACATTTGTCTTACTGGGTAGAAGTCAACTCGGTAAACACTGGCAGGTGTGCACTCCTCATGAGTCAAGGGTACATGTGTTGTATATGCAAGTGGCACAATATTGCCTCATCTCTGTGATTTGAGGGATGCCACTCTAAAATTTTAGGTTTCATGTTCCAAAGCTTGCTTGTGGAGTTTTCATTTCATGTATTTTGTAGATCATACCTATTTGTAATTTAGCATTTGACCTTAAACCTGAAGTCATGGATACAAGATCACTGCATTGGTCTAAGATACAAGATATAACTGCATGTTAAATTTTGTTAATCCATAACCGATATTTAAAAATAGAAAACAAGTTCCTGAAATAGCAACATACAAGATATTCTTTGAATATATTCACAAATTGGGTTTGATAAAAATCCATTCATGCTTGTTTGTGTTATCAAACTTACTAACCATTACAGATACCTTGGGTCATGACCTTTGACCTTGAAATCAATTTTAGAACACCAGTGCTAAAAAAAATGATAACATGATGCCCGGGGCACCTCTAATTTCAGATTGGGCCCCTTCTGTATTCTAAGTCAGGTGACCATCAGGCTTGTTGAAGAAAAAAATAATAATTTGCCTGAGAAAACTTTGCTCATGCTGATGTGTGGCAACAAGATGGGATTAAGTATAGTATGCATACACAAAAAACTGTTAATTGATTACTTTATTATTGTAATCTGGAGAGTTTAGGCCAAACGTAGTATGTCTATTTTAGATATTATAAGTAATAAAGGGATCAAATATGGTCATGATTGATTTTGAGTCTTTGATTAAAAATCAGCCATCCTTTAGTGGAATTGAGATAAAAAGGAAAGACAGACTAAAAATGATTTTGTCAAAAGCACCAGAGTAAGCAGCCAAAATTTTTTTATAAATGGTCTTGTTTAAATGTTATTGTATTGTTCAAGAAATTTCAAGTTAAAATTTAAAGAATAAGCTGTCCCTTGCTCACGCTTAGACTAGTGTAATGCAATGCTGGTTAAATATATTAAGCAGCACCTGTGAACATCAATGTGTAAAGAGAAAATGACAGAATCAAGACATGCTTCAAATACTAATGAACAAAAACATTGTTGATCCATGGAATAAGGATGTTATGGATAGAACAATTGGACAATGAATGACCCCAGGTTCTGGATGAAAACGCTCTTTACATGAAATATTTTGAGATCCAAATAAACACACTATTTAATATGATTTGTTTGTATCATTATATATTTGAAGTGCAGCAATTGCAATGTTGTGTGACAAATAATAGTAATAAAAATGGGGCAATTTTGAGCATGAAGAAACTGAAGTCAGGGCTTGTAGAATGTGAGTCTGGGCTTGTGATGTTTTTTAAGTCACCTGCCCTGGGCCTGTCTCAAACAAAAGCAGCTTACTGAAATGCAAATAAATACAAAAAAATCAGGTCAAAATTCATTTGTATATGTTCAAGTCAATGTGTTCTTAAGCTCAGTGACATACATAAGTGTGACATGTGATCATGATCAAGTAGGACTGGTTTTCAAGCTTCTTCACATGATTGTGATCAACCTGCTTTAATTCAGAACGAATTACACACTGCAAGAAGTATTGTCATGAAAGTCCAAGTCAATGCAAATATAAGTTTAAGAGGAATAATGATGGCACATTCTTTTAGATGGCTGCTATTGTTGCCATGTTGGAGGTCAGATCAATACCATTTCCATTCTAAGCCAGCTATATTTAGCCAGTTTTTTGTATTTAAACAAAAAAACATGATGCAACCATCCATTCAGAAGTAGCAACAACAAATGATATTTTTAAACTGTTTATCAAGGCAGCCAATTTGGATGGTCAGATCTGCATCATTTTAGCATAGAACCAATGACATATTGCAAGAAATGTTTCTCATTTTTTTGGGGAGGTCATTTCAGTACCATTTTGAATAAGGTCTGACTTGTTTTGGGTTGGTGGTTTGCTGCATAGCAACATCTGAAGGTTATAGCATGCCATGGAAAATAAGAGTAAAGAGTCTTGCCCATGCAATCCCCACGATCCAAACCAAACCCTCACCATTCACCACAGCTCTTCTTTCCATTAAAACCAGCAAGATACTTCATGAAATATTCCATCTGTTCAAATAGAGAAAATGGATTATTTTTTCCCAGTAGAATAAACACAAAAAAAACAATGAGAACAAAATGCTAGAGTTCTTGTGAAAAACTTACCTTTTCATTAACCAGGGAAGGTAGTTTCTAACCTCAATCATCACCGTGGTATAGAAAAAGCCAGATCTATGAATGTATAAAATATTATATTTGATTTAAACGAAGGACTAAAGAAAAAAAATAAGCAGGAAATGTTTTGCACCTTAACCCTCTTTTTGCAACATAGCTACATGATTGCCTTTTAGTTAGCTGTAACTCATGCAAAATTACACATTCATCCTGGTTGTTCCCAAGCTAATTTTTTTATAAAAGAGGGAAAACTAGCACATCATTCATTCATTTCTGTGGATTCAGAATAGAAGTACAAAATACTGATCTTAATACGTGTGTAAGGTTTAATGGCATATCAGCACAATACTGGCTCTATAGTACTGAATAAAAGAGCAGTTGCTTCAGTTGATAAATGTAGGGAAGATTTCCATTGGTCAGAACATAACCATGTGATCAGATCCAGCTGTGTCTATTTCTGTATAAACTGTATGGAGAACAACTTTATACTAACTTCTATAAGAGTCACAAGCAAAAACTAATGTAAACATCGAATCTGAAGGAATATGCCTTTAAAACAAAATAAAAACGGTGCATTTACATTTAGAAAATTTTATAAACTGATCTGACAGAATCAAATAACAGATCTTTGTAATGTTTCTGAAGATAAATAATTCTCTCTTTGGTTAGATTTTTAAAAAAAGCAAGGAAACTCAAAATCTGCCAAGAACATTGGGGAACTGTATAGCTTTTAGACTGCAGTTCGTTACAAATGAATTATTAAAACAATAGGTAAATGGATATAGGGATTGGGTGGAGGGGGGTGTCAAAGACCAATATTATAACAATTGGATTCACAGTCTTACATGCAAGATGTCGACCTTGATAGTTATGATGTGGGGCGGGGGGGGGGTAAATATCCTGCGACTCCCCCATCATAACTGTCATGGTCGATGTCTTGCACTGTTTGACTACTGGAACATCATCACTATATTCATTTACCAATAATCTTAATTTCATCTATAAGCAGCCCTTGTAGGTAACCTAAACTGTTAATGAACATGAAAAGAGATTTAAAGAAATGAAAATTGGTTATTCACATGTCTGGACAATAACTATTTGGACAAGTCACAATGAATTCATGATAGCATCAAATCCAAGAGTCATTCATATGTCAAACAAAACAACATATCCTTTGCTTTGAATATTGAACTTCTACTCAGATCACATATGCCAATTTAGATAAAGATTAAGACCATGTTGTGGAATATTCAAAATCTTAGATCGCCTACCATTGGTAGAATTATTTGTTTTATGTCGACATAGCTATTACGTTGCAGATGGAGACTCCCCTGTTCTATCAATAGCTACATAGTAGATGCCCTCAACAAGAATTCATACACTTAAATAAGGCTCTAAAACTGATAGGAAACATCTTTAAAAAAAAAAAACAAATAAAAATTTTTAAGAAAAAGATTATAAAGAATTGCAATTATAAAGTTTATTTGGGCGTTATTTGCTGTTGGCAACTGACAGTTTATACCAAAATAAACTCAGAAAAAACAACATTAAACTCTTACTTAAATTATAAAGCTGTATAATGAAAAAAACTTTGGGAAGTAAAACCCTTCCATATAAACATAAACTTCCAGTACAACAAAATAAAAAAGGTAAAGAGGATAAAATTCTTCAAAACATATATAAAATAAATGATAATGGTAAAAATACAAATTTGTAAAATAAATGGTAAAATTTGTTATATTTACTAAAAATATCAAAGATATTATTTCATGTTGATTGAGTTCACATCAGAAAACTGCTCCTCTTAAGTTCTATTGCATTCAACACAAAACTACTGTGCAAGTTTTGATACTCCATGGGCTCATATACATATTGAAAATGTTGACAAAGCTTGCTATAAAAATCATTCGGTTTACGTTCTTTGCATGTTCACACCATAAAGCAACTATACAACTTAAAACAATTTTTATGAAAACTTGGAGAGAAATCTTTGACACAAATCTATGATACATCATCACATAATCTTTGCCTTCTCTCTCTCTCTCTCTCTCTCTCTCTCTCTCTCTCTCTCTCTTTGAGAAGTTGTTACAATTGTAATGAGTACCTACTTAACACCTGGAAACCTGGCCATCTCCTCTTGACTGACCTCTCGGAATCCAATCAGCTGATCCCAGTGTGGGGGACGCTGTAACGTAATTAAGTAATCATTACATGTATCATTCTGCTGTTTCACCAGTAATATCTCCTTAACTTTAATACTCAGATATATTTTAGATGCTCAGTTTCACATACAGACTATGTCCCCAAGTACCGAAGACACCCATATTGTTAAACGCTTTGTTATTAATTGCTTACCAATATGATGAAACATTTGCATTGACAAGTTTAATTTTTAAAATTTTTGTCCATTCTAATTCTTTTTAGTCTAGTGATTATACATATAAAATAACTTCTACTTGATTATTTTATCAAGTTAAGTCATGTATACTGTAATGTGCTTCAAGCATATTCAAGAAAAAGCTAACTTGATCAGTTTTTCCATGACTTTTTTCACCCAAACTAAGATTATCATTAGATAAACAGTCAATCCTCCTGTTCAGTCCATTAGAACACTGCATAAGTAAGACCACTTTCTTGCAGTTATGAAGTAAATTTATATCTACTTAAATGTTCCTAAATGCAACCAATCCCCAATTTAAGATTTTGCGAGAGGTATTCAGTTTTGATTGGTTGCATCATGCACTCCCCAATTACAGCACTGAAACGTTGTACAACAGCATGGAATACTGGCAAGTAATTGGTGAGCAACACTTTCTTAATGTCATCAATTCCTCACTTTTTGAAGGATGTACATATTCATTATGGACCAAAAATTAATGATATTTTACATGATTTTGGATGAATAATTCTATAATTCCCTGCATGAATTTCCTGTATCCATTTCCATCTAGCAGTAAGTGAAAATGATGTACATCCTGCAAATTAAGGTCACTTCTCCTCAGTCCCATTGGTAGTCTTCACTGGGTGGATTTACAACATTTGTTTTGCAGATAGTAAAGCAGAATAAAAATAATTTTGATGGTGTCTCAGAGTTTTGAGCAAGTGTTTTTGCAAATTAGCACATATTTTTTTCATAAACTTTACATTCTGAACCAATGAAAGAGAGAAATCAGTGGAACAAATCTTTCAAAAGGATATTCACACCACCTTTTTAATCTATAAATTACACTTAACTGAATTCCAAAGACTTGTAGCCCTAACTTAAATGGCGAAGAAGTACTATGCATAAGTCGTGCATTAATAGACTACATAAACAAAGTTGGCAGTCTTTCTGAGTTCCATATTTTGTTTAAAAACATGGATATAAAAAATGTCAATGGTATAAATATTCCCAAATTTATACATACTTCAATTTTTACAGGTGAAATGTGTAACCTGACACAAGACATGCCCCAACTTCTGATGCCTGCTGGGAATGGGCAAGTGCTGTCAAGTGGTCCCAGGTTGCCTGACTCCAATGCCTAACAATAAAAGTAACAGTGTTCATGCAGTGCAATTCTTGAAATTTTAGTTTGTTTTTTTTTAAAACAAATAAAAAAACACTGCATCAGAAGAAATAACTTGTCTTTGAAGAAAGACCCCTTCTAGCAAGAAAATATGATCTTTCAAGACAAGTGGTTTTACAACTGAGGTCATCACCAATATTAACCTGTGCATTTAGGACCTGGCCCAAAAGGTCATGCCTAGAAAAAGTCCACAGGGATAGAAATTTTAATTTTATGACAAGTAATCTATCATGCTGAATCTAAATATAAAGACACATGGCACAGTGATGATATGCATATGTAAAGATTACCCATTACCGTATTCATTTGATCTCAACTAAAGAAAACATTTAAAAATAGTCAAGGAATGAGAGTAAAAGAAGCATTTACTAAAAACAAAACTAATATATAAAGAACAGTTAAACTTTAACTGTTCTTTACATACAAGTTTCACTGTAAGTAAATGCTTCCTTTAATAATGGTGTATACACTTATTTTTCATACAGGAGAGCTCATTCCTGACAATATTTGCAAGTAAGCAAACACTTTTATTCAAATCATATGATTACAAAACATACCAGAAGCAAGCTTGCAAATAGATTCACCACCAAAACATTCTCCTAAGGAGAGATTTGTACTTGTAATAGTATAACAGTTTCCTTCTTATTTAAACTAAAGTTGTTAGTGAGCGGGAGCACACAAGAAACCCTCATTTCTGCTGCACGAGTTTTGCAAGCAGTGCTCAATAAACCCCAAGAAAAAAAGTACAGTGACCTAATTTCAGTGCATGGCACACCTTCAAACTGTAGTGTATTTTCGCGTATATAACCCTCACACAAGTATAATCCACACCCAGGTATTACCCCCACCCCCCAAAATCACAAATTTCGGAAAAAAAGGTGTGTATATTCTGCACCCATATATTGTTTGCATGACCTTAAGTCCTGATACTATTATTACTTTATGCCGTAAATCGAAATCACTGGATCATTTTCACAATAGCATCATTTGGCATGTAGATACTATACTAAGGTGTTACAATTCCCAAGAAAACACTGTTAATATGCATGTCTCCTCAGGGCACGAAAGGTAACAGCTGACAAGACAAAAATACAGAAGTGTGTTAGTTTTTAAGAATTATCAGTACAGACAAGCTCCATAAAGCTGGATGACTTTTACTGCAATTCCCTAAGATGAAACAAAACTGCTTATGATAACTACAGAGCTACTGTCACATTTTTAATTCATAAGCAAACCGAAACTGGTATGTGATTGTGTAATACAAGTGACATTTTGAGGATCACACATACTTTTACAAACAAAGCACAGAGCTGATAACGTGATCATAATAGTTCACTGACCCTTCATGTGAAGCTGACGATGGCACCTTTCAATAGTGTACAAATTCTTTGGAAGTGGTGCATATAGCTGAATGGTGAATATTTACAAAAACATTTTAAGAAAAAGCCAATTCTTCTAAATGACAGTTTCATTTAACCTGATAAATTGTATTTTCTTTTCATGAAGTGATCTGTAAGTTGTCAGTTCTGTTATATTTCTGTAGGTACTTCAAAAATCTGTCATTTTTACTTATGTATAAAATGATGAATGAACAATTAAAAAAACAGGTTTGCTTAACAGTAACTTGGATATTTATGTATGTCATTGCCTGTATTAATTAGACAACACTGCAGAGACACCAAACTTCAAAAACCCTTTAAAAAAAGCTGTACTTTGAAATTCTTTTGCATAAATGCCATGTTGTTGTAAGCTTTTTGAAAAAAAGCAGTGTTGATCTTTGTTAAACCAATAAAATGGTATTAGAAGAGCTTCTGCTAGTCGACTGTGCAATCTGCTTCTTTTGTAGTGCTCAGTTTAGGAAAATAAACACCTAAATTAGCACGTTATGATATATCTGACAACTGTGTACATTACATTCTGCCATAAAGTGGATTATTAATAAACTTTTTAAAGTAGGTTACATCAACCCAGATTTTGTACAGAAAAGAGATGCGTAGCAGACAATTCATCCCCAAATGCACTCAATGGTGCAATTTTTATGTCTATAAACAGTTATATGAGTTGAAGCCCTGACAGGGTGGGCATGCAAAATTTTAAATTACTTTTAATTAAATCTTGGAAACCAATTTTTCCTAGTAAAATATGTTTATTCAAAAATACTTACACAATCATACTACCTTAGGAGAACTAACATTCCCTCCCAGATACTACTTTTAGCTAAAGGGAGCTAAAAGTTGTCTGCCAACCTATCTGAAGGTTGGACAGAGTGATTTCCCCTTACATCTAAGACTTGGTGGCAGTGTCAGAATATCCCAGTTATTACTGGAGCAGAGGGCACACTCCTTATGGATGTAACTGCGGGAAGGCTGGGAGGGTGTATGTGTATTATGATTGGGTAAGTATTTTTGAAGAAACATATTTTACATGTCCATAGGAAAAATTGGTCTCTTCTTTGAATATGTTACCCAATCATAATACCTAGGAGAATAGGTAAGAAGTGGAGGGAGATATATCTCCTTGCCCTGGAGATACCATCTCCAGTCCCCATAGGTACTGAGACAGCTTCCAAGGTAACCTGACTGGAGGAGACACCATCTGTCAGGGCACGGCTTCAAAAGGAAAAAAATTTCCCCCTGCAAATCTAGTGGAAGTTGTGAAGCCGCATCTTAAGAAGCTGTCGATCGATCTGGAAGGGAGACCTGTTGAGCTGCAGATATAGGTCCTACCAGATCAAATTGGCCTCTCTGGGATGACAGATCTCAGAGATAAATGTGGATTCTGATCTCCATCACACAGCCTGACTGATGTCAGTTAGCACACAGTTCCGGTCTGATGCTAGGTTCAGCCAAAGTGTGTAAAAGTTCATTGAGTTGGGGTTATTTCCCTATATGCTGAGTGAATAACCCCATTTCTCCAGGACGTGATATTCTGTTCTGATCAATACTCTTGTATTAATGAACCACCTGAAAGCCTGGACTGGGTGTTGTAGGTGGCCTTTAGTTGATGTGTCCAGATAAGACAGAGGGTTCTTGACAAAGTTTAGCTACCTGCAGAAAAGAGATGGTTCTCGGCAATGAAAGAGGATGCCGTCATGAATAAGACTGACCCACCTTGTCAGAACTTGCATGTAAATTGGGTCTGCTGACAAGGCATGTATTTCAAGAATTCTGCCTGCAGTTGCTAATGCCATGAGGAAGCAGGCCCTGAATGGAAAGGAGTGTCAGAGATGCCACTGAAAAAGGTTCAGAAGGTGTCTTATCTAGCCAGGTTAATACCCAAGACAGGTTTCGCTTTGGGCCTAGGGTTAACATTTCTGGCCAAGTATACACAAAGTTAGTGAGAAGGTCAGATAAGTCCTGGGTTCGTCTGATATCCTCTCTGATGATGACAAAAGGTGTTGCCAATTGTGAAATGTTAACCTTAGACCGTAGTTGGTGATAACTTTCTCTCTTTGAAGAGCTTGAGGAGATAGCTATCTGCTGTATCGATGCCTGGAGAGGTAACATATGTTCATTTGCACACCACTTTGTGAAACTGTGCCATTGATTTCATATGCTTTCGGAGTGGAGGACCATCATGCCTGAGTGATTCTCTCCATGACTGGTTGTGAAAATGTTTGATTCTGAGGACCTGTATGAGATGATCCAGACATGCAGGTTCAGGGCTCCGGACAAGGATGAAACGACTGCCATCATGGCTATATGAGTAAATGAAGGAAATCCCGAATTCCATGGGGTTTCCAATGCAAGATTGATGAGGTAGTTAATCCACAACTATTCCTGATGGAGTGTTACAATGAAGATGAGGCTACAGGCTGATACCCTTGCTTTCTGTATCACTTGGAATCAGAGGTGTTGGGGGGGTTGGTGTATGAGTTCAGGTTGGTTCAATCCAATGATAGGGCATCCACTGCCCAAGCTGTTAGGTCCAGGACGGGAGAGACAACAGATGGGATTTTGGCATTTCCAATTGTTGCTAACAGGCCCACCAATGGTCAGTCCCATCGGGTACAGATCTGAGTGAGAACTGAGGGATGGAGAAACCATTCCTTCTGTACTAGTCGATTGTTCCATGACAAAGGGTCGGTCAGTGGGTTGAGGAGTCCCGGGATATGGTGAACCTGTATGGCTTGTTGATGACAACACCACTTCAAAAAGTCCCACACCATGATGCAAAGGTCTGGGGACTGGGGTTGTCCTTGTTGAAGATAAATCACTACTGTAGCATTTAGGTCCTCCTTGTTGTTTGAGATAAGTCCCACACCATGACACAAAGGTCTGCGGACTGGGGGTCCTCCTTCTGGCTGGAGATAAATCACCATTGTAGGATTGAGATAATCCTGGTTGCTGAATTATGTCGCCACTGTAGAGTTGGCAGACAGAATGAGAACTCCCTTGCCATTTAAATATTATTGCACCCAATGAACGGCTTTCACAATGGCTGTCCTCTCCAGAATTACTGATATGAAGATCTCGTTCCTGTGGCAGACCTGCCAATCCTGACGAGTCCATCTCAGTAAGGCAGTTGATTTTTTTCCGTAAGATTGACCAGTTTTAAGTAAGGTGTAACAAAATATCATAAACTGCTATTGTAAAGCTGGAAAACATAATTAAAAATTCGGTATTCAAAACATGCTGCAACGAATAGTACGTGTAGACTTTATTTACTGGTGGACCCCCAGAAGGTGCTGATGCCACTACTGCACATCAAATTGGGCCTTATGAAACAATTTGTCAGAGCTCTAAATAAGGAGTCGGCAGCCTTCAAGTACCTTCAAGACTTCTTCCTTAAGCTGTCTGAGGCAAAGGTCGAAGTCGGTGTCTTCGTTGGACCAAAGATAAAGAAGATCCTGAGTACAATGAATTCCATAAGAAGCTCACTAGTAAGGATAAAACAGCAGACCTGCCAACCCCGATGAGTCCGTCTCAGTAAGGCAGTTGATTTTTTTTCCATAAGCTTGACCAGTTTTCAGTAAGGTGTAACAAAATATCATAAACTGCTATTGTAAAGCTGGAAAACATAATTAAAAGTTTGGTATTCGAAACATGTAGCGACGATAAATATTATGTTCAACTGAATAGTTAGTAAAGTACATGTAGACTTTATTTACCACAAGTACAGTTGCACAAACTTTAGTTCCAAACCCTATGCAGCCCAATGGCTTGTTGCTAACTCTTAACATAATTCTTGGAATTTTTTTTTCCATTTCACATTATGACAGCAATCATATCTCCTGCCACAAGACATATTCAAATTGGCATGTGATGTCCAATAAACGTAACTGTGTATCTTCCAGCTTTTATTCACAAGAATCTGATTATTCCTTTTTATTCTTCTGTGTTGATTATTAACATTTTCAAGAGGCTTATATTCCCTTTCGTCTTAAACTTGCATCGCTTGCTGGATGCCATTTAAAAAAATTCTATAATCAACAGTTTGATCATCCAGACGCTTCACATGAACAAACAGGTGCATTTTGAAGCGTCTGAGGTGTTGCTGTAAAGTTAGTCTGGTTTCCTGACTAATTTCACTATTTCTAATATGAAACCCAGATCCAAATCAAACACGGATGAACAAATTATCCAGATATTTTGGCAATGATCATTTTTCCATAGTTTTTGCTTTTATGCAGTAAGTCCTTATTTTAAGGGTAATTTTCGTAAGACTTAACAGCAAAATCGTAAGGGTTGGCAGGTCTGCTGTGGAGAGCATACTCCGCTGGCATCCCAAAATGGTGGTAGTGGGCGGGCTCCCCAGCCTTTCGTACTTGCATCAGTATAGTCTGTAATTTCGATTGGGTGGATTTGTAGATGCATAACCACCATGAGCCAAGTTAGGTTGCTCCAAATTCCACCGATGGTGCCTCCATTGGGTGCAGATTTTGAGAGGACGGTCCAGTGGGCACACATGAGGACTCCATTCATGCAGAAAGAAACAATACCAATGCAGTAGAAGGTGACCTAGGGCCATGATGTTCACTGCCACATGGAGCAATCCCATGCAGATAGAAATCCTCAGAAGTAAGGTGCTACCATGGGTCATTTCAATGCCTGATCCTGAGGTAGGCAGACAAAATATGGTGTCTGTGTACTGAAGTCCATACCAAGGTGAACAAATTGTTGAATGCTACTAGGTCAGATTATTCCTTGTTGATGAGTAGTCCAGATAGGTATCAAGGGCTATCATGTATGGTTAGAGCTAACTCGCTGATGTTGCTGCTGGATGTTGTCCAGGTAACTTGATGTTGCCACCATAGAAATGGTCCGGACATGTGCCATTACTCAATTTGTCATATGAGGGAAGACCCCTGGGCAGATGTTGAGCCTCAATTGGGGTGCCCTGAATTGAAAGATAATTTTGTAGCTGGATCGCAGGAATGTCCTAGGAACTTTATGAATAGAGGCATGAAGGTATGCGCCATCTAAACTCACAGTGACGGCAAAGTCTCTCTGATGGATATCATTCAAATGCACTGTGGTATTTCCAGTGGGAACCAAGGAGTGTGGATAAATGTATTGAGGGTGTTTAGGCTGATGACCAGATGGAGAGAGTCATTTGCCACTGGGACAAAGAAAAAGTTGTGAAACGAATGATAGAACCCTCTAGGTGCTATATCCACATGGTATGAAATTGTTGGAGCTTCAATAGGGCAGCTTTCAATGGTTTGTGTCCTATAAGTGGCCCTTGGGTCCTTTTGTTGATTCCCAGTACTATCCTTGTATCGATGCTGTAGTTGCGGAAAAGAGGGAAATGTGTCTCGTTCATGGCTTGTTAGCATACTTCACTCATTGGGATGTTAAATAGAAGGCAGAGGATAAAGGCCATGCTCTTAGGTTAAGACTGACTCCCATGTATGCCCGAGGTATTCTGAGTGGGAGAAGATAAGCTATGTTCCATCAGTTGGAAGATAGCCCAAGTGAACAAAAGTCCACCAATGAAGTCACAGTAACGATATTACTCACTGCGCAGTGTTAACAAAGGCCATCCGATCCATACATATTGAGTGTGGTTATGTCATCCATAATGTGGTGAGATCACTGTCAATGCTGGTTTCCAAATGAAAAGCTGGTGGGAGTGCGAATGTTAGAACTGCTGATGAACTGATGATGAAGGCAGACCAGAAAGTACGTAACTCTCCCAGACTGCAAACGTAACTAAAGTCAGAACCTTCTATTTATTGCAAGAACAACAGATGCTGGAGCGTGTTGTTGATGGAGTTGTCAGCAGTGGACAAAGCTCTGGGGGTGGAAAAACGTCTTCAATGGAGGTTCGGAAGGCTACAGTCCCCCGTAACACGAGACTTTCCTGGTGAAGAGGGATTAGGTCTGTCAGTCACTAAACTCGTAGAATGCCCTGAATTAAAAACAGTGACTTCAAGACAGTTGCTGAGTAAAGAGGCTAGAGAAATTGCGAAGCGACATTTGTTGAGGCATGAGGATCTACTAGTGGTAACATGCCGAATGAGTATCAGGAGGTGGTATTAGTTAGACAGGTCCCTGCACATGTCTGCAAAAGTCAGGTTCAATGCACTGGAATCCCAGGCTGTTATTGATTGAGCCCGTAATATTAATGTTTGGCCCTTCATGATCCCTAGTATATGGCCAAGGCTGGTTACAACGGAAATAGGCCATCAGTGTGAGGAGGATATTGTTAGGATCATCAGCTGGGACGGGTTATGGTATATTTGAAAAATAAATATGATTTAAAGTTTATGCATATAAACATGACTCAAGGATCACTTATAGAAACATGCACAGGAGGTGACCGAATAAACCATTATAGAGCAATTTTCTGTACTTGTCTGACCAGAGCAGAAGAAATACATAAATGTATCCGAGTGTTTTCATTACACACATAAAACCTTTGTGTAAAAGGGTGTGTGTGTGATTTAGATTTTTAACGTAGCTTTAACAATTTTTCAGTCATATCGCTACGATGTCTGCAGTGTGACAGTTTATAGTGATGTCTAGCACTGGGGCATCATGCCGCAGACACGTGGCATAATGTTCCATCCAGTTACATTATCCTGACACCAGGCTGATCAGTCCTAACACTAACCTCTTAATGCTGAGCGCTAAGCAAGGCAGCTGTAAGTACCATTTTTATAAGTCTTTGATAAGACTCAGCCGGGATTCAAACCCACGACCTCCCGCATCTGAGGTGGACGCTCTAACCACTAGGCCACCGGAGCGGTGTGTAAAGGGAACTGAGGTATCATTACAGAGACGTACACAGTATGTGCGACAAAATCCATTATGTGGCAATACTTGTAGGGAAAAGGCCCAGAGACTGTCCATACAAATAAATACATTAAAGTTGGTGCCCAGACACTACGAAAATCTTGGATAGGAACTCACCAATATGTACCCGCTTGTAAAGAATTACACATATATAGGAGTTATATGAGCACTAGAGACTTGCACGTATAAAAAAGTATAGCACAAACTGACTGTTAAGTCACTTAGGCTCCATGTGCAAGTACCTAAATGTGTGATGACAACAAACTTGTAAAGGCAGAACTTTGTCATGATAGAAAGAGAGAAAAAGTCGGAAGTATAGATGGAGTATACTTTCCTTAGAAGTGAAAAAACTCCTCCAACTTGTAGTGGTATATCTTCCACATAGTTTCTGGCTTTTGCGAGGTCTCCCATGATAAGAGCATGCTTCTTGGCACGAGTGGAAGTAGTAAGTAGGATATTCTTACACTGTTCTGCTATAGCTTATATGTAAGGGGAGATCACTCTACCCCACTGCCAAATAGGTCAGCAGACAACTTTTAGCTCCTTTTAGCTAAAAGTAGTATCTGGGAGGGCTGGATTTGTGAGGTAGCATAAGGTATTATGATTTGGATAATGTATTCGAAGAAGAAAGGAGGTTACTACTGCCCAGTTTTTGTGTGCAAAAAGCATCTACCTCAAGATGCACCAAAAGTGCAAATTTGGTGTCAATAGGTGTAACAATATACATAAACTCCTATAATACAGGAGCTGAATTGCAGGCAAGTAGAACAAACTCATAGGTGCACAGAGTAAAACCAAACTCATGTACGCTGCTTATCAAAGTGGGGGTATAATGTGTGTTCTCAGTGTGAACTTTAGATAAAGGACAACTATGCGAAGATTTGCGATAAAAAAAAAATTCTTTATGGACAGAGAAAAAAAAAAATTCTTTATGGACAGAGATTCCTTGCATAAAATTGTCCTTGGGTAGGTTTTACTTTAGTGTCAAATTGACTCATTATGAAATGATATGGGGTTAGCTGGAGATAGGCGAACAAACATATCCATGATTTTTAATGACTGTGATCAAGCCATTCCAAATCACTAATCAAACAGACTCTTAGTGGAATAGTTTCACAAATTACATGATTTACTGTTCTGAACATTATAAGTTAGACCACAGAAGAATAAAATGTTGCTACTTCACTAAACTCAGACGTAATTTCATGATAAAATCATTTTGAAATGTCATGACATTATGCTACTCATATTTCATTTAACATATTGTTATCTACCATGCATCTTTGATTGATATGCATATCTGAAATATATTCATAGATGGAATTATAATTTAATATCAACTTTCCATAGCAAATTTTTCACTATTAAAGATCTATAAAACTGCCTAACCTAATTCTCTCTTGTGGTGTATTGCCAAGTAAATGTGGCTCCCAGAACCCTCCTGCTACATCTGAAGTTGTATCAGGACTGAATTTGTCAGCAATGATGGTGACCTCTGACCCTGGACATTGCTCCTGTATCAGTAGAGCAGATGACAATCCTATTACACCTGCCCCAATAACACCTATCCGTTGTTTCTTCATCTTCAGCTGAATAATAATAATAATAATAATAATAACAACAATAATAATAACAATAATAACAACAATAATAATAAAATAATTACATAAGCAGAAGTTTAATTAACTAATTAATATGAATTAATCAAAGGATCAGGTCATCAGTACTAACCAAGGTGATTAGACATTTTCCATATTTTTAATGGAAAATGTTATTACTGAATATTGTATATACTCATATACAAGTTATTACTGAATATTGTATATACTCATATACAAGTTGTTACTGAATATTGTATATACTCATATACAAGTTGTTACTGAATATTGTATATACTCATATACAAGTTGTTACTGAATATTGTATATACTCATATACAAGTTGTTACTGAATATTGTATATGCTCATATACAAGTTATTACTGAATATTGTATATGCTCATATACAAGTTATTACTGAATATTGTATATACTCATATACAAGTTGTTACTGAATATTGTATATACTCATATACAAGTTATTACTGAATATTGTATATACTCATATACAAGTTATTACTGAATATTGTATATACTCATATACAAGTTGTTACTGAATATTGTATATACTCATATACAAGTTGTTATTGAATATTGTATATACTCATATACAAGTTGTTACTGAATATTGTATATACTCATATACAAGTTATTACTGAATATTGTATATACTCATATACAAGTTGTTACTGAATATTGTATATACTCATATACAAGTAGAATCAAACTATAAACTTTGCAGACTCAGATCTGCCATCACAAAATAATAGAAACAATCATCAGAACAAACAAAACAGACCCTGATCTGCTGGCACACTATGCAATGACAAATCAAGATCTCTGCTGTTTGCAGTTGGACCTGACTTACAAACAAGTATATAAAGTGAAATGTTTCCATGTCTCTTAATTCACAGAATTATCACTGTCACCAGGTTATCAGACAAAAACTCGAGTGCTTGTAACTGCTCACCAATAAGAGTAGATCTGTAATGGATTTTCACTGAAAAACATTTCAGGTTGCAAGACTGTGAAAACATTAAAGTTAAATGTGAAAACAAAATATTAAAACTTTAATTATTTATAACTTATCACTGAAAAAAATAATCAAATGCTAGGTTATTTGGTTTTCCAAACCAATCCATGATTACTTTGATTAACCTTCACACTACTAATGTACTAAGTTCCCTGGGACTATCATAACGACTATGCCATTATAACACAAAAAAAGTCTGCAAGGTGTGAAAGACAAGCTATTGACTTCGACCCATTTGCCCAATGATCCCAAATATCAAATGAAAGTCCCATACACTATCAGTCAAAAGGCCTACGTACCTACTGGCTAACACCTATCAAATTTTCTCTAAATTTATTGTGAAATTTTAAAGGCCTTTATACAGGATATTGAGATCTTGTCATTTATACCTACCTGTCCATTTGTCTATGATGGCTCTGCACACCTGGTTTGTTGTATGGCTGTTGACTCTCTACATTTATAAATCTTGCAACACAAAAATAAATACAGGGATCGCCATAACAGTGACCAGTTTGCAAAACTGCCATCAGCCCACCAGTCCGATGCCAGCTACTTTATTTGTATACTTGGGTGTAAAATGAGTATCCAGTCCATCTGACCAGCTTGCTTTTTAGGTACAGCAAGTAAATTTATCTACAAATTGAATATTGTATGAAATAAAAAGACATAACAAAAACTAAGAAACACATAAACAATGGGAATATTCAAATGACTACTCGCGAATCTGTGTGAGATGAGAATATATAACTTGCAAGTAGACTGTGTTCAATAGATGCTTGCAACTCCCATTAAAAACAATTTTATGTCTATGTGATGTCTTAAGACACATGTTGCTTCTAACTCCCAAAGTGGACACGTAGAGGCATTTAGATGCCTGGAAGCTACCAAAGGCTAAAAACCAACATTGCCAAGGTAAACAGAAATATTCAAATGGAATACAACACTATGAAATAAAAGCAACGTTCAAAACAATTTTGGGTTAAAGAATTCATGTGGACTATAGCAACTGGATGCATGTTAAGGCCATGACAATGCTGTTAACTGTAAAGCTGCAGTTTGCTGACATGTATGCATTTGATCCAGTTCCATCAATCCACTGCGGGGACTCATCTTTTCACAGACCTAATTTCATGGGCATCTGCACTCTGAATACCAGCGTCTCATCCTTGGAGGCTGGGTTTAGTTTTGATAGTGTCACTGATGACAAGTGAATGGATGAGGTTCCCGATTCTTATTTTGACAATGATTCACACTGGTTATCAATGGCAGCAACAGAATCTGATGCTCAGCCTCTAGTCTGCTATAACCTGATCTGGATCAGCTGGACAGTAAACATGATTGCCCAGTCAGTGGCCATGTGAAGTATAATTTAATAAATTTGACTATGTAATGTAAATCTTATCTTGTGTTTATCTTTATTTTCCATGCTTCTTTATCTCAATCATCATTCTAAATACTAATATTCATGTCTTGCTGCATTTACCATTTAGTCATCGGCTACATTTTGTCTTCTTGTATGATGAAATGTAGGATGACCAACTGGTACTGGATAGGACCAGTTGGTTATTGACAAGACCAGTAGCCTTTTCAGGTTACTAGTCCTGTCAGCTTGCAGGAATTTTTTATTCTTAATGACTATTCTAATCATCCATATTTTTGAACAATAGAACTTCTGTCAACATAAAGGCCTTATTGATCACAGGTTACTACAGTAATTACCTGTAGAGATACAGAAACATATTATGTTTTGGTGGTATATCTGAAAAATGAAGGCTGATTGGCTAAAAATAATTACTGGATAATGTAATTTTTCAGAAGAAGCCTGTGTATAGGTAACTGTAAACATTAATACACTTGAACCAAGGCTGATAAATCAGCCCCACACCCGTGATGATATTGATTGCTGGCTTAGGGGCTGATATCACCTATATATTAAAAACTGCAAAAATCTGCACCCGATTTATTCTGCACACACTGGTGTGCATTTTATGTACTTACTGGTATTTCTCATGGCTGTGGAGCTCCTGTCGGCTGAAGGGTTCTTTTGGCAACAAATACATAATATTTCTATGTTTGATGATATCCACACAGAATAGCACAAACCTCTGTCCTGTGGCCATTTTGAATTTTGCACTAGATATGGCTGTTACCAAATACTGGTAAGTGTCTAAAGCGCACACAGGTGTGTTCCAGAAAGATTTGCATGCAGCAAAATTGCACATTTTAATGAACAGACGATATGATCCATTAGTATTAACACAGATTTGAGGGGGGCTGATTTATCATACTAACTTGAATCTAGCACAATTCTTTTTGATCACTGTTGCCACACAGGCACTATTGGATTTAAACAGGGAGATCTCACAGGGCTGGATTTGTATAGTGGACACATACAGGGAATTTTTGTCAAAAATGAGGCTCACAACCATCACTTTCATCATTTTCAGTTTCCTCTTGGATACATCATACATGAGATGTAATCCTGAATTGCCAGTCTTGCCACAAAAGCATAGTAATTTAGCCAAAAATAACAATAAAATTTATGGGAATTGAATTAGTTGTCTGTGCCTTATTGTGATATTTCTATTTTTTACATGCAGTTGAGGCTTATGTTTTCAATCTGGTAGATAAGCCAATTAAATTGCTACTTGCATATTGGTTTTTATTCCAAAAAAGGTCATTCCTGCTGGCCTACAACAAAAGAAATCACAGGTCCATTTTTTCAGTAATGCAGAACAGCTACCAAATGGAATATCCTCTACCTTTTGCATCAGGTCACAAAAAAATATGTCATTCACTCCTACAAAAAAAATACATTTGGAACTACTTTTGTTCACATGGCAAAATATGGTGGCAAAGTCAAACCTAAAACATTGTTGGCCTTTTCTGCAAACATATTGCCAGCCTGCATCTGAGATCATTTCTCAACTTGATGGAAATGGCAAAAAGATGATCTGACTGGCATGGCTACATCGAAACTTATGGGTCCATCCTGTATTGGCATATTTTTGTCTCACAGAAACAGCCAAGGTGGTCATAATGCTGTTTCAGAATGTGGAAATTTGATTCAGTTGCAACTTGGTGCTTTGTACAACCCTGTTAACTTATAGTAAAGGTCAGTATTGTAAACGATACTTAACAGATCAGCCAGTTTCCAAAAGGTGTTGATGTAATGAGAACATCTGGACCATCTCAGTTATTTCTGTGAGAAAGAAATATGCCTCTGTATAATTTGTAGGACTGACCTAGAAGTTGCGAATGTTAATGAATGTAATATGAATATACAGCAACCTATCCTACACATACAAAGCTCATAAACAGAAATTGCTGCTCAACAATGAACTGTTACTTTTGATTTTTACATGATTCATGTCATTTTCATAGTTTTATAAATAATTTGCTTTTAACAACATAATTTTTAAAAAAAGAAGTAATCTTATGAACATGACATGTATTTGTTGGGGTGCAGGCTGATTTGGACCATGGCTGATTATGACCAGGAACATTCTGAACAAATTATGGGCTGATTCAGACCATGTGAAATATTATTAAAAGTTTTGTCTTATATGTAGATGTGTCATTTACAAAACATTTAAAATATCTTTTTTATTATTTCCCAGACATGCTGAACAGTTTCAAGCTGCATTTAAAGAACAAAAACCGCTATTTAGTTCTGTATACAAATAGGATGAAATGACAAGACTGTTTTTCTTGAATTGGTCATTTAATAGTAAATGTTATCGAAGCGACTCATTCATGATTGTGCAAAATTGAAATAATTTATGTTATTAAGAAATAATACAAATATTAAGTGAAAAGAAATCTTCAAAACAGGGCTGGCACAGTAACATTTGTTTTATGTCATTGGTCTAAGTATGTTAATGCTTTATTAGATTGTGTAGAATCTGTATTAATATTGTATAATGTACTGATGAAGCAGTAAAAAATTATATTCTAAAAAATCAAACTGGGGTTCTGTCAAATTCATGATTTAATTTAAAAAAGTATATCCAGATACTCTTCTGGACTTTCTATTAATTAAAATAAAGAAAGTGATAAAATAAGGAAAGCTAAATATATTTTGCTACTTTTTGTCTGTTATTTTCATAAATTATGTAATGATCTTATTATCATTTAAAGTACAATATATTTCCAATCTATTGAAATCCAATCCCAATAATGAAAATCTAATTATTACTGTTTTCCAGCATAAAAACAATAATGAATGACAATTAATCAACTAAAATTTACTCATCATATCATCACCACCTGTTTATTATTGTATTTGATCAGTATTCCTTAATTACTCTGACTGCAAATAATAGTGAGATCTCACCAACAATTTGAAAAATCTATTTCCTGCTATAACGACATCTTTGCTAGCCAAGGTTCTGATATGATAACCCTATCTACATCTTGGCATATTGAGCAGAAATTTCTGTGCTTCAGGTCTGTGAATCTCATTGGATGTTGAGGCAAGCCACTGCATCAAATCAAAATTAATTTGTTCAAATTTGAACACTGCTCCTACATGATCGAGACAAGGGGAGCACACAACTTGAATAGACCGATATATAAGCAATTTTCCAGTGCCAGTACTTGTTTGCACAGACACCTTTCACTCAAATATACCTGTAATGTCATCCCTCTGGTATATAGCCATACTTTCAATGTTAAAATCCAAAGTATCCATTTTAGGTCAATTGCCCCCACCATTTTCAGCCAATGTACAATGCACCACGCTGTTGGTTAGTTGGCATTACATACTAGGGGAGGCAACTCATGAAATCCAATAGATGTCATTATGGCAAAGCACCAATATATCTGTTCGATCCACCAAGGTGTAGATAGGGTTATCACATCAGAACCTTGGCTAGCGAAGATGCTATATTGAAAGCACACTTTTCACCATAAGAGAACAGTAAACATAATGCTGACTTTAAATTCCCTTGTAATCTTTGGTAACATAAATGTATTATTCTATTACATATTTGTGAATATATAATCTCTATCAAAAAATGAAAGCTGTCAATGGATATAATATGTGCTTTAAATGAAATCTGTTAATTAACACCTTCACACTTTCAAAGGTTAGATCAAAATTAAAATCAATAGCTTTGTTGGTTTGTTATTTCACTTGCATGAGAAAAATCAAACAATAAAAGTAAAGAACATTTCAGTATTGTATTACTCATCAATAAATCTTAATTTGGTAAACATGATGCAAGAAATCCACATGATTTACATAAGAAATCGACAAAAGCCATGGGGCAATTAATATACTGAAACATTACTATCTGTAGTGCTTACATTCCGTCATACTTACTTGCTTTATGGAGGGTTTCAAAATGTTTTTCATAGATATTGACTCAAAGAATGATATTATGCTTTGTTTATTTTAAACATTTAAATGTTTCTCAACAATAAAGCTCATATGTATATTGTTCTGATTTTGGCAACACGTGCACAAAATAGATCAACTTTACGTGATGGAACTACCAGTCTTCATGCAGAACTATTTTATGTAAATTTATGAGCTGAAAATCAACCATTCAAATTCTCTATGTTTAAACAAGAAATAACTACTAATAAACATGTGTTACACTGTTTTTCTCAGTATATAATATTTCACATGGTCACAAGCAGCCTGGAATTTGGTCTGAATCAACATACTGTATACTCCTTATCAACACCGATTGATCCGAGTTTCTTCTGACCCTTCCCACACTATTTTTGATATTTGGACAATACCCCAAAATTAATGTCCCCATATCAAAAAATGGGGTTGGAAAAGAAAGAGGAAACTTGATTATAATACTGATATGGTCAGGTGACAACAAAACAAACTGCCCTATTTGGTCCTAGACTCCAACATAGATGTCAAAGGATCTAAAATGAGGTAAGAAAGATCAGAGAAAACTGTGGACCAACAAGATGTTCTTTGCCTTTTTTCTTTCTTTCTTTTTCCAACATGACTGGTAGTTCTACTATGCATGTCTGCAAAAGACAGAGAGAGATTTGTTGGTCTAAGGAAACTCAGACTACCCTACCTAGTGCTCTGATTGGCTTATTTAGACTACCCTACCTAGTGCTCTGATTGGCTTATTTAGACTACCCTACCTCACGCTCTGATTGGCTTATTTAGACTACCCTACCTCATGCTCTGATTGTTTTTTTTAGACTACCCTACCTAGTGCTCTGACTGGCTTATTTAAACTACCTTATTTGTGTTCTGATCAGCTTATTTTGACTATCCTACCTAGTGCTCTGATTGGTTCATTTTGACTACCCTACCTAATAGTGAAAAATCAAGCGGACATCGCAGTGAACAAATGCTTGACCCTAGCATATAGCCAAACTATGGCAAACCACAGGAATAAGTTCCAATTAAAGTCATCAATATATTGTTTCAATTTCAGCTTCTTTCCACATACGATAAGGACTTGTAACAAATTAACATCAGTAATTGCAGAAGCTCCTGACTTGGTATCTCACAAGCAGGAGCTTTCCAAAATCACATCCTAATGAAATAGTCAGCTAAAGTACGACCTAATGATTCTCAGGGCTATATCAGTAGAGGTAAAGGTTTCAACAGATATCTGGATACTCATGTACCCACCCATTCATAATTACCAGGTAATCAAATTAGCTATAGGGTACCCATTTAGTTCATATGAAAACTAAAAAAAACAAAACAAAACAAAAACATGTTTTCAAGCAGAGATCAGAGATTATATCTGGCAACGTCAGGAGTGAGCAAGACACAAATGGGTACAGTTCGAGGCTCGTGTCATGTGACATTGATCCATCGTAGACCTCTGTCTTCTCATCTTATATTGTCGAAGTGTGTGACTATTTGGTTATGTACGTCAAACTGTTTCCTTATTCTATTTATAGTAACTGTACATGACACATTTCGAAGAAAACAGATGGGTTTCTTGAATTTTAAACCATGTGTCACAGATTCATTATAGTTTGATACAGTTATGTAGCAGACCAGTCTATATTGAAAAAACATGGCACCAAATATTATCAAGTGAAAAGGGCTTTATCGATGAGACTTGTGGATCTTATATGACTGAAAAATGTTAGAGTGGGATTTTGTTAAACTGAAGAATATGTTGCATCAGGAAAAGGACAAATCAATAGCGCTTCCAAATTTTGAAAGGAATTCTACAGTGATGTAATACAGTATTAAGAATTTGTGGACTTGACAACCTTTGAGTGAAAGTTAAACATGTGATGCAGACTAACATGAATGTTGTGTATAAATAATTTATCATCTTGTTTTTTGTCTGTGTTCTTATACTAATCCATGTAGATTTAACAGATTTGTGACAAGAATCTTAACTGCACATTCAGGTAAGTAGCAGAGATAAATGAAAGTTTTTCTTACGGTTTTCTATAATTATGGCTTGTAATATATAGATCACTATTTTTATGCTCAGACTGCACTCATATTATTAATAATTACGCTTATACCTGGGGGGGAGGGGGTTGGGATGTATGAACTTACAACAAAGCAGTTCAGGTTCACATTTAATATAATTTCCCATTGATCGGGTATCCAGGTCAGGTATATGATCATCGAGTACCTGGTTGACTTTTTCTAAAATTCTGACATCTCTATTGAGGTTCATTATCTCATTGCCGCTATGGTAGCTGGATTGGTCTGAGTAGGAAGGGACGAAAACGTACACTGGAACTCTTTTACTTACTTCTGCCTTTCCTATCATTACTCTTCTGTCTGTCCTATCACTACCTTCCTATATTCTTGATCATGCACCACCCGTTGCTTAATAGTCAAGTGTGACTGTGTCAATGGATAGATAGATTGATTGACAGTAGTCCTACAATGTAAGACCTCGACCATGATATTTAAATATCAGGGTCAAGGTCTTACATTGTTGGACTAGGTAGGTAGCTTATTTAGACATGGAAAAATGAAAACTTAACCTAACCACCTTCTACATGTATTATTACCCCAACGATGTATTATCGCGGCAGACGGGATTTTCCGATTAATTTTGGAAACGCGCCATCTAGCGGTTGTTTACAGATGTAAAATTGTAGTTAGTAAGGACGCAAATATCTCATAGCACAATTTCCTCTAAAATGTCAACATATTTTATAAGTTTACAGTAAAAATGAATGAACATCTTTTTTGTAAAGTGCATGCAATTACGTTGATCATTATATACAAAACTCTAGGGTATCTGGTCATATTCCGACCACTGAAGTCATTGACACGATATTGACAACTACGTTGTTGAAGCCGACTATTGCATGCCGAAGTACGATATGGGGAGTAGTCAATCGGGCTTCTTGTAACAAGTTTCATTCTTCAAAAAGCATATAATTTGAGTCCTTCGTACTGAAACGAGATTTTATTATGACTATATACGCAGGGGGTAAATCCGACGGTGTTGTGGCTTATTCCAACCTCTGATATGTGTTAACTCCGACCACCATGGGGAAATGCCGACCTCTGTGAGTGTAAACATGCGTGATGAAGTTTACATCTCACAAGCACAAAAACGTAGGATCCGGAAAGCATATATCTACAAAGACGATTCAGGACATCTTTCGTAGTGTGAATAAGAAGTTTCAAATTAATTTGTGTTTGATGTACTCTCATCAATTCAAGAAGAACACCATTGTCAGTGTGTATCTCATTGTAAATGTGTGTATGTATATAAGTACGATAAACACGAGAGAGAGAGAGAGAGAGAGAGGAGCAGCAGGGAGTGTGAACAGACCATTTTTGTTGGAGATCTTATTTATGAAAAATAAACCTTCCTACGAAAATGAAATCTCAAGGTCAATAACGTTAAACCAAAACCTGTCAGGCCATGAGATTTCTCTAATTGGGTTAGCTCATTTTGTTACATGATCGTTTTTATTTGTTTCGTTTACGTGCTGGTCACTCAACGCTGGTCGTTTCACCCTCCCTGCTGCTATAATTAACCAAAAATTTTATCCAGACGCATACGATATCTAGATCTTGGGTCATGTAAATTTATCGTTATAAATCCGAACGGAACAGCTTGTGCTTTTGAAAAGAAGTTTTTAAACTTAATCATGTCCATGTCCCCTGAACACCAAGTATAATAAATATTTTGCAAAGTATAATTATCTACTCCATTAAACACAATTAAGATATTGCAATTATCTCTGATCACTTTAGGAATTTGTGTGTATTTCTGAGTTTAATAAATTACGTCTGTATTTTTGTGACGACCTCGCGAAAATATCCGAGCTGGATTTGATTGTTTGTCCAGCATTACATCATCGTATACTACGAGATCATTGATACATCCATCAAGATCATCTATGGATGGAGCTTCATCGATATCGGTAATAAAATCAGTAACATCATTATCTTTATCAGGACACGTCAGCGACTTTGCATTTTCATTAAAATCTTTAAGTACTTCGTAACATCGTTGATCATCTACAGATGGTGCTACTAAATATAATTATCCCACTTGAGCCATCGCATTATCAGATTAAGTAATAATTGCGTTTTACCAGACCCATATGGGCCAAGTATAATTGCTCTGATGGAATTTGGTAGCGCTGGATGATGTTTGACTGGCTCTTGTTTTCGTGTCGCTGAGAAGTCAATTATATCCATATAATAATAATATGGATTTATATTGTGTTCGATGTAGAGCATCCACCCCCACCATCGGTGGGACCAGTGGATTAACAACAATAATAACAAAAAATAACAGGCGCGCACTTACAGGCAAGTGTGTGAAATGTGGTACAAAAAAAAATACAAATTTATTTCATCAAAGACAGGTGGAGATATCGCTGCTTCGTTAGGTAAATTACGAGGAGCTCCATGGGCAAAGTATCCTGGTGAAAAACATTTACCTGATAGTAGTAATAGGGGTTACCGTAGCGTCAATGGGAATTAGCATTACAGACCCCCCCCCCCCGGGCCGTATAGCGTCAAGAAATAAAAGCACACCCTGGGCCTGTATAGCGTCAATGCAAAATTGGGTAGAGTGACTAGCACACCCTGGGCCTGTATAGCGTCAATGGAAATTGGGTAGAGTGGCGACTAGTATACTGTGGGTTTGTATAGCGATAAGCGACAGGTGGCATGACGTCACACTGGTAACAATGTAGCAAAAAGAGAAGTACTGTGACGTCAGGCTACCTGAGAGAGGACTATAGACAAACACGAATCAAGAGTGTTCGTGTTTTTAGTAGAGGAAGGGTTTTATATATATATGTAGTTTTGTTATTCTGCTCATTTTGTTGCAGCTGCTACGTCAACGTGGGTAACCAGACTGACGATCGCACCGATTTATATACTTGTAGCACGGACGTGAAGGTAAACATTCCCTAGCACTCAAATTTACCATCACATGTAATGCGCGGACTTAAAAAAAGCACTCACGTTGACTTTTTTACTTTTTACTTACAAACACAGGCAGACACGATTGGACAAGACAGAGAAACGAAGTGCTTATAGGCACACTTCTGTTTTTTTTTTAAACATACAAACACACAAATATTGTTTTTTTACTGACAAAAGAAACAAAGTGCTTATAGACACACTTCTATTTTCTAATTACAAATTTTGGCAAATTGAATGAGTATGTCTTTTCGAGAGTATTGGGTAGCCCTGAAAAGGGCTGTTTTTTGTGTTCACGGAAGTAATGGCAATCTTTTTTTACTGTCTAAGATTGCGTCCCCGTCTGGCAGTAGGTTTTTCTATTGGATACGGTCTGCTTCTGCGAAAAGAGAAAGAGAATTCTTTGGTGTCTACTCGACAGTCCACAAAACCTCTGTCTGGTTCTTGCTGTTGCTGCTGCTGCTGTTGTTGTTGTTGTTCTTCTCTCTGCTTCTTCTGAAGTCTGTATTTCTCAGTCCATTCTTCTTGTTCTTTTTTAATTTCCTCTCT
The DNA here is from genome assembly GCA_016617855.1 of Megalonaias nervosa. Classification (NCBI taxonomy): domain Eukaryota; kingdom Metazoa; phylum Mollusca; class Bivalvia; order Unionida; family Unionidae; genus Megalonaias; species Megalonaias nervosa. The sequence goes on along the minus strand of JAECUM010005446.1, from coordinate 1,411 downwards.
AAACATCTCTTCTATCAGACCTTGGACTGTGGAGAGCATCCTAACATTCTCTATTTCTTCAGGCTTCGGTATCAGGTTTAGCCCGACACGATGTAAATTGACGTAAGCTTCGTTCAGCTGGGCTAGTCTGGAAGGCATCTTCATAAGTTGACGAGTCAACAGTGAATGGTCAGACTGGAGACCCACCCGCTTTATATGGTTCAAACGCGGACGCGATAGAAAACATCCCTACTTGGTTTTAGTGTCGGAATGCTATGATAGCGAATGTCATGATGAGGGATAGAAAGAAGTCAAAGAGCATATATTCACAGTGTTTTTTTTTTTGAAACAAACGACAGACACATTTTTTTCAAAACACAACATTTTTTATTCAAGTAACAAGTAACAAGTCATAAGTCACAAGTAACAAGTAACATCAAACAAATTATTTTTGACAAGGTTGACAACGTTGTGAAATCATGTGAGATTTCCATTGATGGAAGTCATGAGGCCATTGATGTACACTACGCTTCCTAGCTAAAGACAAAAGATAACTATAATGGTCACAAAACCATCGATCTATTTTCTCATCGTTTCTAGAAGAGTGACGATCAAAATAAGTCACCAAATGTTCTAAAGGATATCCAAGACTGCGTTGATGAAGAAAATATACACAATATTGTCCACACACCATGGAATCTGTGCCTTGTAATTTCACATTATTGTATCGTGTCGTCTGGGCATTTCTTCTCATAAAGTCACTGATATCGTCTTCCAAAGGGGGTAATCCATACGAATCAAAATATTCCACACAATTCTCTTGAGGGAAGTAGACGGCAACCCAGTGAGTGCCTGGAAGATGACTTTCGTCCGTGTTGATGACATAAGCTTGATGGTCTTGAGGTTTGCGATGAGGTAGTTCATCTTTAGCGCACACGACAGGATTCCAAGAAGCAGTATATGAACTATTGTTCAAAAGGTAATAAAGTTCCCAGGTATCCATTTTCTGTTGTGTTGTTTTTGTTTTTTTTTTTCACAGGTAATGATAAGTCATCAATTCAATTCTGACTTTGTTTGAAACGATCTGTCAAGTATCCGTTTCTTTGCCTTGTCTCCGCACTCTGGGCTAAGAGAGCTTCGATGCGATAGATCTCTAGAGTAGTCAGTGGAGGACAGGAATGATCACGCAAGCCTTTATACCACTCATGCAACACGGTTTCTTCTGAGATGAGACTCCAAGCGTCGTCCAGATACTCGTCCAATTTTTCTTCTTGACTCATCATCATACATTTATCGCGTTGAATTTGACTGGGATGATCGTTTTGACATCCGTAACAATATTTCTTGGACAATTCCGTAATTGTATTCGCTAGGTGTTTGGCAAAACAGGACACTAAATGTTGTTCTTGTTCTGGCCATCTGGACTTGACGA
>JAECUM010005445.1:0-128954 GCA_016617855.1 Megalonaias nervosa | reverse complement strand
TATATATATATATATATATATATAAGCAATTTTTCACTATGCTGTAGTTGTCTAGTCATTGAAAATTACTGGACATTATGAATAGGTCAACATAATTCAACCTTAAACTGCTTTGATTTTAGGCAGACGACAGTGGCAATCTGTAAAATGTACTGATGAGTATGCTTTCAGCTTCTTCTTTTGTTCTTGGCTTTCCGCATTCATATATAAATAGGTATACAAGGTCACCTTTGAAAGTATACAGTTATCTAGTACTGATCTACAGCTTTCCCTTGTCACCTTTGAAAGTATACAGTTATCTAGTACTGATCTACAGCTTTCCCTTGTCACATATTAGACCTTCTTACGCATACTCATTCATCTAATACACGTGCTGTAATTTAAGATAACCTCATATGACACAATTGTAATATTAGTATAGTGAGGTTATTCCGTGTGTGTGTGTGTGTGTGTGTGTGTGTGTGTGTGTGTGTGTTTTAATGAGAATTGGTTTCAACATGGAATTAGGATAGTCAACGACTTACTCGATGCTAATGGATAATGGTTTAATATAAAGCATATTTAGCATTTATGCTTCATTTCAAACAAAGAGTCTAACACAACTAAAGCCTAAAAAGAGCAATAATTGAAAATAAGACAGAAGTTTATAAAAGACAGAAATAAACTGGTGGATACATTTATCAGCTCTAAAAGTACATGATACAAAGTTAATTTAACCAAAGGAAAACTAGAAATTTCTTTATTCACAGCTTCACCTAGATACAATCATTGAGAGATACATGCATGCATAAATTATGCAGTCGTATATATTTTCCATTCTAAAAATCGCTAAGCTAGCATTCAAAGTTCATGATTATTAGATGTATCTTACCCTTTAAAGGTTGCCAAAATCCACAAAACAACATCAGACAACCTACGAAAGAGTTGAGTAGGCAGTTTAAAATTCATGGTGCCAACAAGAGAGGAACTTAAACAATAAATTGATCTTGTTTATTCAAAAATACAAATAAATTAAAATGTTATATTTTCTGAAAGTTCAAAACTTTAGCCTGTAATGCAGATACTCATCACTGGATTTGTGGCCATATAGCAATATGAATGTGATATATCGCCAGTATTGTAGAGGAAATAGTCATTTTTGTGCAGTAATATTTGTTTTCTTCTTTCGTTATTTGCGACAGCGCATTTATTCAAATGGTAGGACAGCAAGCGCTACGACTGTAGTAAATTGTGATAAAACCGACGATGTTATCAAAACTTAGCTATACAGGAAAAAGCAAAAGACATTTATTTACTTTTGTGTGACGATCTCCGAATCGTGATGCATGCCAAGAAATCCCTGGACAGATGTACAATATAAACTAATTACATCACAAACGGCTCTCCCCATTCACTTCATATGTGTGTACTCTGAAAGGCTGGTCTAGGAAATTGTAGGGTACGCGTGTGTCGTAATGTTTGTGAGACAGACAGACGGACGGACAGATAGAGATCTTAAGTAAATTCGACAGTTGATACAGTAGGAAAAATGTGTAATAGTTCTCACTTACCAAATATAAAAAATAGAAAACAAGTTAACTGGGGATTTCTAGCAACTGGTGCATACATAGTTTTCTAAACATTGTCATAAACTTTAATCCTGTCACAAATCTGGCATCATCAGTGAGATATGCGTCTTCTTCATCGAGAGTGCTTTTAGATGTTTTTGATGGTGGTGTTGTTGATGACGATGCAGATGATGATGCAGATGACGATAATTAATAATAATAATAATAATAATAATAATAATAATAATAATAATAATAATATTATTATTATTATTATTATTATTATTATTATTATTAATTCAACTAACAAAATGGACGAACGACTAACACAGTAGCATCTTACCTTGGTTTGTCTTAATAAAAAGATAGTTCCACAAAAATAAATGTCTAAAACTACTTTGGTATGCATGTACTTCTGAAAAGGATTATTTCGTTGTTTCCATTGAGAACGTCAGCATGTGTGTGTGTGTGTGTGTGTGTGTGTGTGTGTGTGTGTGTGTGTGTGTGTGTGTGTTTGGAGACTGGTTTACGTAACTGTAGGGTGACTATGTCACAGTTTTGCATGAGGACGGTAATTTTAGTGTGCTCAAGTATTATATATATATATATATATATATATATATATAGCGAGAGACAAACAGATAGAGTAAAACTCGAATATTGAGCATCGCTCGAATGACCTGCGTTGTCCCCGTATTAAACATTCTTAAGACTGCAACAACAGAAAACTCGAAACATATGAAAACCTGAATCAAAAGTTTGGTCACGCCGCCTTTGGAGTATGCACAGCCTTCGAGCTCTTATACAGACTAATAAAATATGTACATGTACAGAAGAAAGCAGTTTCAAAATCATCTATCAAAGTATTGCAACCAGCTACTATCCAATGATTTAATCTGTGATAATGTTCTTACCTATCGGTTCAACGTTCGGTTTTCCAGGAGTCTCAGCAATGGTGCAGACAGTGATTAGTAGAGTAATGATAACGGTAGCTATCGATATGGCGTATGATCCCAGGACGCCTACTTGCTGAAAATGACAATACAACATTTTCCGTCAAAGATTTGTTTATACTAAATTACTTTTTTACATAGTTTAAAAATTAGGACAATACATTATCCAGTCATGCTCGTTATTTTCTTCAACATAACTAATCCGATAAAAATCACAGAAAAATGCCACTTTTCGGATGGAGGTGATGTTTCGGCGGTTAAACGAACTTTGCGACAGTAAAAACCAACACTATTGTCTGCAGATTCTCAAAGACAACTGTTATACCAGTCTAACACTATAATAAATAGTATTTTACCACTCTAACACTTTATTAAATAATGTTACACCAGTCTAACTGTAAAATAGTGGCTACTTCAAATGCACAAGTTCAGAAAACAAATCATTTGACAATTAACAGAATGCATAAAGCATGTACACGTACACCACTCTTGATATATTATTGATCTGTCACTGCTTCTCAAAAAATTCCACGAAACTTTGAGGATTTTTGGGACGTAAATAGAAAATTAAGCATAGAAAGCAAGCGATATTTTTAAACTAGAAGAAATGCTGATCAATTAATTACTCACATAAATATACCGAAGCCTCCCTTGCATACCCCCATTATGGATATGTATATATAAAATAAGCACACAAGTCATATGGACATAGAGTGAGTACAATAGCTGGTCACCATGGATATCTGCTGATGATGACCATAATACGTATTAAGTTTCAAAGCAATACACCAAAGAACTGCAAGAGTAGTTTCCATAATTCATAATATTCTGTTATTCTTTGAATCCACCTGCAAGTTAAAAAAAAAAGACAACGAGTGATACAGAAATCAACGCAGCATAAAGACTAGTCAACATGTGCCTCTTTGGATGAAAACCATAATATATACTAAGATTTAGATCAATACCCCCACCCCACCAAAACAAACTGCAAGAAACTGCCCAACTAGTTGAAATAACGAGACTGCCTCGTATACTGCATTTAGCTACATAACATAAAGGGCACTAACTCAAGCAGAAAGTCCGATAATGCATTCATCTACAATAAAAAAAATAGCCATAACTCGAACAAAAATTTCAGGAGCGAAGTGATTTGTTGATATGCGCATCATAAGGTATGACTATACTGTCTAGCAAGTTTCATGGCAATCTGTCAAACGCAACAGGACGAGTTGCGTTTGCAAGTACCAGACGGACGCATGGAAGGAAAGACGGACAGATGGACACGAGAACCGGCAAAAACCTTTCTCGATACAAATGTATAATTCAAATGAAGTAGTTATTTTAGATATGATAGGGTGTACCTACGGTAAAAGTCGTCCCCACAGCGGCTCCACTGACGTTACCAAGTAGAATCATCGCTGCCATTACACCAGAATTCAAACCTGGATGAAAATATAATGACGTAGCGTATTTCATATCTAGCTAACGCTTGTTAGCTAGTTGTCAATATGTCTTAATAGATAGATAGGTAGTGAACTTAACTTCAGTTGATGCTTTGTAAGCATATTTTATGTACAACATTCTTTATGTATATATGCAGCCATGACTAATCAATTTTTCATGTAACGCCATCCAATCTGAAAGGGAAGAGCAGCCGGCCTAACATTTACAGCATGTTTTAATTAATAGGGTTGCAAGCATGTGTTGAGTATGAAGAATTATTTTTTTGTATCTAACTTAAACTTTTGGATAGCAGTCAACTGTTAAGTTTACATTTCTTAAGTCAAGCCATTTGTATTAGGATTTGTTATAGGTTATGTCATTCCAATTGTCTACTTCTTCCATGTTCCCAGAATACTTGCTATTTATCCATGTACCATTCAAATATTTTTCATTCAGCAAATGACCTCTTTCAAAGGCAAAAATGTCCACAAAATAATAAAATAAAATGCAGATAAACGAATATCTTTGATGAATTGTAATCACTACAGTGAAAAGTCTATTAGCTTTCTGCATAATTATCAACATTTTAAAAACAGCTTTTATGTTCCTCGTCGATAATATGGATGCACAGACTTTTACTGAATTTACATTATATAAACACCATACGTTTTCAACAAGAAAGAAGATAAAAAAGACTCGCCTCTTTGCGTAGGATGGGATTTATCGGCAATTAGAGCGTTGTACGGAACAGCGATTGAGGCGAAAGCAGTCGTCACAATCAGATAAAAAATGATGTACATAGCTATAAAAGAAGATAATCAATATGATAAAATGTTATCAAATCGATATGTTTAGATTGTATTTGACATTTTCAAATTCAATTCATACAAAATTGCAATCCTACTCTACCGGCATAAACTAATTAATTATGGAATTGTTTGGATTATATGCCGTTTGAATTTTATATGCATACAAAATAAATAGCCAACTATTTGGGTAAGCAAGTTTACTCAACAAGAGCACATTTGGAGTAGCTGACATACACATACTGGTGTTAAGACTCTATTATCTTAAACTCTGTAACAGAAAGATGCAAAACCAAGAAGTTGAATAGAATCAACAAATAACTGAACAGAATACAAATCAAAAGTTCGAAAGACACGTTCAGTATTATCAATTAAATCCCAAATAATCCTAAATGTTCTATCACAAGTCCAAAGGTATAGAATGTTCCGAATGAATTACAATAGTCTTGAATGTCTTGACGTATCACAATGATGCAATCCAGGATGTCTTTGAATGGGTCCTCAATAGTCACAGAGTAATGTTGTAATTCCAATGAATGATTTAAGTAAATAACTCCTCTCAAATTATATCCGAACACACCAACAAACTCCGGTCAAAGATTCCCAAAGATTGATATGAAACAGGAATGAAGAATTTGTTTACAAAACCTTATATACTAATTTCACTTGACCTAGGACACCATAGAATTTCCTAGGGAAAAACCCAATCCTTGAACTAAAAGTTTAGTAAATATCACAAAAACATGACAAAATTCAAAACTGTACCCTCCACCAAGAGCAAAGGTCATGCACACACTATAAATTCTATATACATAACACTGGCGTAGAGAGTAATGCACAAGTCACTCAAGCCTGAAAAATTAGAGTAGAGTGGCATACATTATATGGTTGGGCTACGCTCTTAGGTAAGTGTCTAATACCAATTTTTAAGAGCGTAGGTGAAATAGAGTCCAAGTAAGGATTTAGCTAACAGATAGCTGAAAATACATCAGTTACTCAAACTTAAAATTAGGTCAAGTTGATATTGTTTTAGTATGGCTGATAGACCACCTCCCCAAACTGAGATGACTCCATGTTGCACGTGAAGTTCCAAGATCAAAGATAATGAGGGTGTACCAAATGAAAAACCGAAAACACAAAAACACTAAAACTTGAAAATTAGATTACTCACTTGTTATGCATCTACGCACAGTTTGCTGTGTGTGTGAAATAGGGCTTACGATTTTTGATAGAATGACAAGCACATTGATAAACACTATAAAGATTACTTTAGCATCAGACTGATCAATTATTGGTTTGGTTGAAATGCTGTTGTTAAGATGCATCCATGTACCCATTTCCTTGAATGCAACTGATATAAGGTCCAAGATATTTAGGATGTAACGAATGAATTGCTGACAATTCAAAAGTCATTAAATTTTAAAATTCGGTGCTGTTTACCCAGTTTTGACATTTTTAAAAGTTATTGTCTTTGAGATGTAATTACATGACAATTTTCAGACTTGTTGGTGAAAAGTCCAAGATAGTGTGCACACAATGGAAAGCTGAAACTACAAAGGTTACTTAAGCTAGAAAATTTAAAGCGTGAAAACTGGGTCAAATTAACATGGTTTTGGTTACATTGAATTACTTTGGTCAAGATGTAATCACATACAAATTTGCACAATTAAAGGCGAAGTAAAGTCCAGAATATTTGGAGTGTAACGAAGGTTCAGCTGAAAGTACAATAATAACTAAATCGTGCAAATTAGGTCACACTTATTTTACCATGGCTGAGTTACTCTTACTGAGATAAATTCACCTTCCAGTTGATATAAGTGAAGGTGAAATAGTGTCTGAGATATTGAGAAGGTAACGAAATAACGAGAAGATAACAACCCCCCCCCCCAAAAAAAAGAAATAAGAACCCACACAGACGAAGACCTTAACAGCAGTGAAAAAATTAATATAGCAGCTACAGTGTATGTTGCAGAGTCCTAAAGATAAAATAGGTCCATTGCCCTATGCTTGATTCATTAAATATACTATGTTGGCGATAAAAAATCTCAGATGGCGAATCATTTGTAATAAAAACAACATATCTGGCAATTACAAATTTAGATGTGTGTCGTCGGAAGCTTTTCGCCATGAAGCCTCTAACGTTTATGATTGTAATGTATTTTCGAGGCAGTATACATGTGTTAGGCGTATTTTATTAAATAAATTTGACAATATGGTAAGGTGACAGGTTCTATTAGCTATACATGTGAGACTAATAAACACAAATATGGCCGTATGGAGATACGTCGAGACCGTTAGATCGTGACGAATTCATAAGCTATACCAAACGAGTTCTTTCCCCGACTCTGAACAAAACACGAACGCAGTTTAGCATTTATTACATAGCGACTCTTTTACTCTTTTCATATATTTTTAACTTGACATGATGAACAAAATTAAAAAACGCATTCGGATTTATAAATGTTCGGTTAAGTGCGTTTAAAAATATAGACGCACGGTAGTTAGAACAAACACCAAAAGTAGTTCCAGCCTGGATCTGTGATATGGAAATGCGGTCTCTACATCAGTATCGAACGCCAGATAAACCATGTAAGATTAAATTATTATGTAATAAAGACAAAGCTGCATTCGTGGTTTGTTCAGAGCTGGATGAACGAACGAGTTTGATATGGCGTGGAGGGGGGAGGTAGCCGGGCAGAATGGCCCAGAGGTCTAAGGTGCTCGCCTTAATAGATAACTGACACATTACTTAAGCCCGCGTGGGATAACCGATCTGTGAGAAAGTTTGCCAATAGGTTCACGTGGTTGGTGGTTCTTCCCGTTTTTTCTTCCGGATTCACCAAATATACTGGCCGCTTTGTATAGCAGTGCTGAAAAATGGCGATAAACCCACAAAACACAAACACAAGCACATGGCGTAGGGATACATCAAGGTCGTCAGGCCGAGACGTCTTCATAAGCCACATCAGACTTGCAACAAACACAAAAGCGTTTTTGTATTTATTACATAACGCTTCTTTAAGTGTTTGATTCGTGCGTCTATAAATATCTATATGCGTATCTGCGTATGTCAAAGAAGACACCTACGTATTTCAAATCTGGGTGTGTGGTATGAATATACAGACTGAACAGCTGCATCGAACGTCAGAACAAGCATGCAAGGTTAAATGGGTATTAATAGATAAACAAAACAATATACTTGTTTTCTTTTGAGTCAGCGGATTGAAGGAGTTTGCTTTGGAGTAGTGATAAGCCAAGGTCGTTAGCTTGAGACGTATTCCCTCGACTCGGAACACAACACAAATGCAGTTTTGTCAGTGGCGTACTAAGTAAATGACGCCCGGGCCCATAAACGATTTTCCTGCAATTTTAATTTTTATCAGCTCTTGGGCACCCAAGCCCCCTTCCGTTAGTAAACTACTGGGTTTTGTATTTATTATACACACCCTCTTTATGTTGTTTATATTGATGTGAATGAAATTTAAAATGAATTGAGACTTACGAAAGTTGAATTAACTGCGTCTAAAATAATGAAAGCACGGACGACAGGAAAGACACCAAAGTAATTAGAATCTAACTGTGTGGTACGGACGTACGGATGAACACCTGTATAAAACGCCAAATCAACCATGAAAAATGCAATGGGTATGTAATAAATGTAGATATGTTAATTGGTTCTTGGTGCTGTTGTGTGTAGATGTTGCTCGAATAAAACTATTTTGTGTGATTTATAAATATCTGAACTAATTGAAACAATTTACGGTTTTAATAAAGTATTAGTTTTCGTTTCAGATCAAAAGAGAATTTTGATCAACTAGAAGGATTTCAGTTTCAAGTAAAGCAAGTAATTTCTGTCGTTCCGTATTATAAGTATGACACTTCAAGACATACTAGTATAAAATTCTCATTCCTCCAAAGTGACATTTTGGGGCAACAGTGACAAGAAGTTCCCAAACCTTCACAATGACATTATGGTAATAGTGACATGAAGTTCCCATGCCTCCACAATGACATTTTAGGGTAATAGTGACATGAAGTTCCCATGTCTTAACAATGACATTTAAGGCAATATTGACATGAAGTTCCCATGCCTCCACAATGACATTCTAGGGTAATAGTGACATTAGGTTCCTATGCCTCCACTATAATATTTTCGGGTAATCGTGACATGAAATTCCCATGCCTTCACAAGAACATTGTAAGATAATAGTGCTATGAAGTTCCCATGCCTCCACATTGACAATTTTGGACTGAGAAAAAATGGGTTTTCATATAAATCATAGTTTAGACTAATATATTTATTCTTTAACCGGGCATGACCTGTCATCGGCAAACGTTTGGTAAACACCTATTTCCTAAATATCACAAAGATGTATTAAGAACAGTGAAGATCCGATGACTGACCATTGGACTACTCCAGCTTTAATTTGTACCAGGAAGAGTTACAGTAATCAACTATGACACGTTTTCTATTGCAAAATTATTGTCAAGCCATAATACAGAATCCTGAATAAATCCATACAAAAACAAGATATTTATATATCAAACCTCTATGCCAAACTCAGTCGGTCGAATGCCTTAGACATATCGCAAAAACATGCTAATATCTGCAACAAAATCGAGACACTTGAATATTTTATCCAATATCTCAATTACCTGATATACAGTAGAATTACCATTGGATAATGACTAATATTGAATAGGGGTCAGATCTGGAACACGACAAATTCAGATAATTGTTCATGCCATTATTTGTCAGTGGAAAATTCTAGCACCAACTCAGACTATATATATATATATATATATATATATATATATATATATATATATATATATATATATATATATATATATATATATGATTGTCAAGGCATCAAATTCATAAAGCTTTCATGATAAGGACTAGAATTTATGCTAAACTTTGATTGTCAAGGCATCAAATTCATAAAACTTTCATTATAAGGACTAGAATTTACGCTAAACTTTGATATAAAGCCTATATGAAACTAATAATGATACTTCTAGAAATTTTCAGCTCTGGTTACGTAAATCCTATAAAATCTGTTTGCAAGGCTTGAAAGTTGTTACAACTATGATTTCCAGCGACTGCGTGTGGATTAAATATCTTAGTATTATAGCATATATCAGTTTTATGAACTGAAGGTCAAATATCCATTTACATTTGTTTATTTTAAAATGGGGTTTGATGTTATAAACATGCCGTATTGCTCGAAATTGTAGCGGTGGACCCATTTTATAGATATAGCGGGTTCAGAGTGAGACAGCAAAAATAAATCCCGTCAAATTTACCACCCTAAATATAATAAATTTTCTAGAGCACCAACTATTAAAGCATATCTAGCAAAACATCCCTTGATTTTATTTAAACAATAGCAAAATTTTATGTCCGTGTAAATTACCCTCTTTGCGACTTCTTTCTTTTTGCAACATAACTACAGAATTGACTGAAATTTTACCCCGAAGTTTGGGAGATGTGAAAAATACCAGACGGAGAGACAGACGGAAGCACACACGGGGTGTATTAAAACACCCCCTCTCAAAAACACCCCTCTCAAAAGTGTGTAAGTAAAGAATTTAAAAATTAACCTATGCTCCCTTGCGTTTCTTTTCTGGTTACTTCAAACCCATCTACGAGTTTGGTGTCTATAATCGAAACAGGATGTTGTTCAGCTTGTATAGCCTGAAGTGGGTTGTGTTCAGATCTGTTCCAATATGGTCTGCATCTCTGGGCAACCAAATCTGTAACGCACTATACAAAGAATCAGTTACTGTAAAATTAGAAATATTTAATTGGAGAATTTAATTTCGTTCCTTTTCGTTAGGTATTGAATATCCACGAATTAAATCCACCATAAACAGTGGTTTTGTTGATTGGGTAGTAATGTAAACAGTTTGAGTCACAAAATGTTATTCCCACAAAATAGTCCGTTTACTACCAAACCACGAACTTTTTATCCAAAGGAATATTTCTGATTTCACATTATTATTAATATTGTTGTTGTATAATTATTATCATTTTCTGTTCGTAGTCGGAATACACTTCGCAACATTGCTAATATCAACTATATATCTTCTGAGATTTTGTCGTTCCTTCGTATTCAACGCATTGGGTGAGGGGACTCTTTCCATGATCAATGCTATTTAATTGGAATTTTAATTATGAAATGTACATTTATATGTACACAATTTTAAGGAAATTCGCTGGTATATAACGTTAACAATGAATCTGATTGATTGATTTTACTGCCCCAACGATGCCTTCTAACTTTAGATCAACATAAACTATATACATGGTATGCCTAAGAGAAGAGCTATGGTATGCATGATGGATTTAATCACATTGCTACATGGCTTAGGGCCATGATCTAAGGACATGAATGCCATAGGAAATAAGGAAATATATGACATGTTTACTTCCATGGTGTATCTGTATATTTAAAGAGAGTGTCAGATGGATGCAAAGAACGTACACGCAGAAAGCATCTTACTTTCTCACATTATATATATATATATATATATATATATATATATATATATATATATATATATATATATATATATATATATATATATATATATATATATATATATATATATATATATATCACATACATTAAAAATAACATGGCATTTAAAGTGTTGGTATAAAGCAATTTGATATACCAGTGCTATCAGCATATCAAATTGTGATCCGCCCATGGCGCAATAATACGAATACATAAACATTCTAGCGACCGCTGCAGTTGATTCTAGATCAATGATAAATTTCCACACTTTAATCATTAGTCAAGTATAAAAATAACGATAAAAAGTATTTAATAATCTTCGTTTTCTAAATGAATTTAATATGGTACACATTTTCATCACAATCCTTTCTGTCTTCTGTTCCCCATCCCTTTCATGCATGACGGACAAACCACGCAAAAATGTGGAGTGAAAGAGAAAAGGAATTTGGGCTGGATTAAAACCTTGAAATAGAAATTACACCAAGTAACCTACAAGAATATGGTTCGTCGTAGTAACGATACGTGTGCACTTTTCCTTGGGATTTTTCTACAGTGTTTATCAATGATACAAAGTTGCAAACTATGTCGACACTATACAGTAAATTTCTCGGTTATATGGTACACATACTGTGATGTATTTAATGTTTAATTGTTGTTTCTTAAACATACTATAATGTTCTAAAATCGATTATTATTAATTAAATACGAAAATGTCCAAAGGCCTCTCTCTCTCTCTCTCTCTCTCTCTCTCTCTCTCTCTCTCTCTCTCTCGGACCATCGTAGCAAGATACTGGCTAAAATCTATGAAATGACGAACGTAGAGGATTTTCGTTTGTGTCATCCCAGGATATCTATGGACTTATGAATGATGGTAAAAGTTAAGTAACACCGACCAAAGGATGAGAGAGAGAGAGAGAGAGAGAGAGAGAGAGAGAGAGAGAGAGAGAGAGAGAGAGAGAGAGAGAGAGAGATTTTTTTAATTTAAAAACGGACCAGCCAAAGAGATTGAAAGAGAGAGAGTTTATGGTCGGTAGTACTGTTACTAAAGCAGAATAATGACTTAAATCAACTTTAAATATATTAAAATATTTTAATTACCTCTTGTTGGTTCGTCATTTCGCTTAGTTTATATTCCACATTAATCTCCATGAGCCGGTAGGTGAATGGCTTAGCGTTCATGTGAATAGCGTAGCTAACTTAGTGATTGTAGTGCTCTACTTTTATTATTAAAACCATCTTTCATGTGTAAATCATAAGCGTGTATTATCTTGATATAATCAATGTGAAGAAAAATAGAAACTGACAAAAGAAAACAATCAACTTATCAATATGCAAAAGTGATTGTAAATAGCCACAAAAGGCATAGAAACTACATTTTGTAGCGGACACACTCAGGGATGTGAATTCATTCACTCGGTCAATACACCGATGCCTGCAGTAAATCTTTACTCCGTTCAAATGGCAAATATATGTATTTGTATGTGATATAAATAAAATATATGTACAGTATGTACAGAGGCGGACTTACCATTAGGCAAAGGTCGGCAATTGCCTTGGGCCCCAAACTGCCAAGGGCCCCGTAAAACGTCTCATAACTTATGGTTACGATTCGTTGTCTTACTTTTCACCAATTAATTATATATCTAAACATCGATACGCTAAAATGCTATCCGAATGTTTAATTCATGATGAGTATCTCCCCCGCCCCAGTCCCCACTACATTGGACTATTCCCTTATCCCTCTGCGCATCTGCGTGTGTGTTTGTAAACAAACGGCTCAATTCACTCTCCTAGTGACAGTAGCTACTGGTGAGAGAAGTTTTTCATCACTGAAACTCATTAAAACGTAGCTCAGGTCAACTATGTCACAGGACAGGCTGTCTGCACTTGCTGTTCTCTCCATTGAGCATGAAGTCAGCAAGTCACTAGATATGGAATTAGTGATCACAAGATTTGCTGAGGCCAAGGCTCGCAAGGTCACCTTAGGAGCACAAGATAGAAGACCAGAAGACCATCGCTGTGTGAAGACTGGTGACAAGTTACAAGTACATCTTTCTCAGATAAATAAGAACTGAAAAGGGGGAGAACAAGGGTTGTGGAGGGCCCCATGCCTGTGTTTGCCTTAGGCCTCAAAATGACTAAATCCGCCACTGAGTATGTACGCTGTATCAATGATATACCACCCGTTGTATAAATTTTTCATTAAAAGGAAACTCGGCAAGTCTCGTTTCCTTTTAATGAAAAGTTTATTCATCTCGTGGTATATCAATGATACAGCGTACATACTATACATATATTCCATATATATATATATATAGGAGAAAATGGGTTTTGCACATTTCTTTCAATAATTTGGAATTTACTTAGATTTTCATGCCCTCAGAACGTGTTAACATATCCGTCTGAAAATCTCCAATAGGCGTTACAACCGCTCCCCTCTTTAAATAGCACACGTAAGGAGTCAAACTCATTGTCTTGTGTTTCAGAGTCTGAAGCGGTAATTTAAAGATTAATGCAGCTCTCGTTTGTTTCAAGATAATTTAGACTTTCCACACACTCAAGCACAGAATTAATATAAATCTCACGATATTTTGGGGAATTTTATCCGTTACAAAGCGTAACCAAATACTTTCATTATTATTTATTGGTAATCCGACTTTACTAAAGTACAAATGTAATTTTTATCTTTAATTTTTAATTTTGAATTTTGCAAATGGCGCCTGTTAGTGGAGAATGAGCATTTTACCAAAATGTATCCCCACTATGACCTCTACCAAGGTGCAGACGCCAGGACCAGAAGTGATTTTGAGAGAAGTGGAATCTGTGATGATATTATATTGCAAATATTAATTGAATCGGGTAAGGGCTTAATGAGTTATAAGTTCTCAAAAACAATTTTAACCAAAACTGTCCACAGACACCCACACACGCGCAAACAGACAACCTAAACGCTAGATACCCCAGGCTCGGAGGTAAGAAAATAGTTGGTACGATAAATTTACAAATAAGGACTAAATTAAGCTATGCAAAAATGCACCTATTGCCATTGTACATACATACATATACATACATACATACATACATACATACATACATACATACATACATGCATGCATACATACATGCATACATACTTTGTAAGGACCGCTCCAATGGCCTAGTGGTTAGAGCGTCCGCCTCGGATGCGAGAGGTCATTGGTTCGATCCCCGGCTGAGTCATACCAAAGACTTACAAAAATGGAACTAACAGCTACCTCGCTTGGCGCTCAGCATTAAGAGGTTAGTGTTAGGACTGGTCGGCCTGATGTCAGGGTAATGTGACTGGGTGGGACATCATGCTACATGTCTGCAGCATGATGCCCCAGTGCTAGACATCACTATAAACTGCCACACTGCAGACATCGTAGCGATATGACTGAAATTTTTTTAAAGCTACGTCAAAAATCCAAATCACACACACACACACACACACACACACACACTTTGTAAGTGGAATGAGTTGCGTGGAAGAAATTAATACAGGATTTTTTCTTTTACCAGAACATTATACATATGTATGTATGTATGTATGTATGTATGTATGTATGCATGCATGCATGCATGCATGCATGCATGCATGCATGCATGCATGTATGTATGTATGTATGTATGTATGTATGTATGTATGTATGTATGTATGTAAACAATTTGATGTGTGTGGGAAAACAAAGACTGACTGTTTTTCAGTACTCACCGTTCCAGACGAGTTTTTTGTTACCTTCCCGTGTGAAGATGAACTGAAAAAAAAGATAAAAAGAAAGTTTATCAACTGATTTCAGCAGCTACATGAATTTAAAATAGTTGTTCATACTGATTAAACTTTAACTTCAATAATACTAAATATAGAGTAACAAACTAAGTGACCAACATTGACGAAATATGCACACCTTTGTGGAACATTTACAAACTTACTTCTCAAACTTTTCTCCCTTTTCAAACTTACTTCTTGCGGTGGGTTCAGTGTTGAATCGTTTATGCAGTATTAAACTCCATACAAAATTTATATATACTTATGGTTCTTAAGTCCAAAATGATATTCGCATTTAATCGTTCACTTAAGATGGAAATGTAAATATCAGAAAGTTCAAAATGTTCTTGGGGCGTTAAATATATGTGATTCTTATGATGAACATTCAGTTTAAAAACATTATTCTGGCTAAAACAACAACAAAAGCTACAAGCTAAAATGATGAAAATCAGATTAACTCAGTGTGTTAAATCCAAATAAATTCTTAATGGCGGCACATTAACAATACCTTTCCATGCCTTTGTAGATTCGTGCACTAAAGTATGGTAATTCATTTCAGGCAAACCACAAAATAACAACTTGTGCTGCTTTCGTCGCTGCATAAGCTCTATATGACATAGATAATGTATGTAAAACAATATAGAAAATAAAATCTTGTCGACTGATATGGGCAATTATGAACATTTGTAAAGTCTGAAGTTTGCGCTTCTGATGTTACTCTGGATGATCGCGTAAAAGACTGGTCCAACTTCAAGCAACTTCAACGCTGAACTGCCGTCTCATAATCCGCCAGTAGAACAGGGCCTATGTTTTTCTTTCTATTCAAACTGCTTTGACAAAGATTTGTTGGCGCATTAGGAGCGGACAGATCTGGGTCTATCCAGTTTGCAGTGTTACTGTACTAATTCGCGAGCATAGACATTAGGTTACTTGTGCGATACAGGGCTGTATAATAGTTACTCTTAGATCAATAATGCGGTATGTTGTTTATGAAATATGTGTTTACATGATCAGTTATTACAACCATGTTTACAAGAATATTTGATGATAAGCCGATTAACAAATGATCACGCACTTCACTTTGTTATCCCAGCATCGCCTTTTCATGTACGTACGACATTTTAATACGAAATCATGTACTTACTGCATGTCGATTTCTGGCGCACTGAGAGCCATCCCAATTAACCCGATGCTGGAAAAGCAAATTGTCTCTTAACAGATGGTTACACAAGCACTCGATGAAATTATTGATTTCAAACACTGTGAATGAATGACATATAACAAAATTTGTCAATAATTAGAACTTGACTACTTTATAAGAATAGATAGAAAAGATCAATAAAAATTTTAATAGTTTAACTTTAATTACGTAGTTATACATGTATGCATATATAAATCTTATTGCTTAATTTGATTGATTATTGGATGAATATAATAGAAGATATAAATACACATCCTCTCACGATCCGTAGCTGTTATCCCCCCCCCCAAAAAAAAATTTACAATATGGAGGTTTCTTCGAACTGACATTATGGAATGCTTTACCTCAATCGACAGTACACTTGACTCGTTATTTTTTTTTTTTTTTTTTTTTTTTTTTGCAGATGTCTAAAACCGTATTGGCAGATATTATGTGTGCTAATGTAATGTTCACACTACATTGCGCATGTGAACGAATTGAGTCGTCGAAAATAATTATCTATTCACAGATTATTCCTTTGAATATTTGACTGATATAAAGAAGAGTCTGAAACGTTGGTTAGATAAGAAGGGCAATACCACCTTGTATGTTATGCATGATTTGTATATGTATTGCCTGGCTGAATCGTAATACCACCTTGTATGTTATGCATGATTCGTATATGTATTGCCTGGCTGAATCGTAATAACACCTTGTATGTTATGCATGATTTGTGTATGTATTGCCTGGCTTAATCGTAATAACACCTTGTATGTTATGCATGATTTGTATATGTATTGCCTGGCTGAATCGTAATAACACCTTGTATGTTATGCATGATTTGTATATGTATTGCCTGGCTGAATCGTAATACCACCTTGTATATTATTCATGATTTGTATATGTATTGCCTGGCTGAATCGTAATACCACCTTGTATGTTATGCATGATTTGTATATGTATTGCCTGGCTGAATCGTAATAACACCTTGTATGTTATGCATGATTTGTATATGTATTGCCTGGCTGAATCGTAATACCACCTTGTATGTTATGCATGATTTGTATATGTATTGCCTGGCTGAATCGTAATACCACCTTGTATGTTATGCATGATTTGTATATGTATTGCCTGGCTGAATCGTAATACCACCTTGTATGTTATTCATGATTTGTATGTGTATTTCCTGGCTGTTGCAGTGAGCAGTACAACTACTTGCTCGTTAACTTTATTGATATAACACTGTTTGGCCTCATTCCATGATTAAACTTGGTTTTGTTTCCTGCTATTTTTAATGTTATAACTACCCCTCAACATTTGTGTATTAGACAATTTTTAATATGTAAAGATAATGGTTAAGAGATAAATGGCTGGAGGTAGATTTGATATTCTTTAGGCTGGGCAAGGAGTATCATTACAGTTAACTTATAAAATAAATCTCACTGTAGAATTATTTAGAGGATATCTACGTTTTTTGAGGAGATATGAATAGATATTTACGAATGAAGTGAAACATGGTATTATCACCAGTGGCAAAAGTACGAGGGACAATACCAACTGTTTCCACTTTACAAATTAACACCTGTTTCTTGATTTTTGACCCAATGATCAGTTGGTTTGATGGTTTCAAGGTTTTATGTGTGGCAATATAAAACGATCTTTAGGCTTGCAATGATAGAATCGAGAGTAGACGATATATTTGACAGGGAAACTCTCGGGCCTTTCTAAATTTGATCTTGATCACATGCTTTTATTAGGTTTTACTAATCGCCCTTTGCCTAGTTTAGGTCCATCTGTCAAGAAAGTGTGCGTTTTGACCGCTGGACAAATATGCATTAAATGAAGTTAGTTCTGTTTAAATACGTGTTACACGGCTAACCAATGAAAATTGTTTTATAGTCAGACCAATTGATGCTTATGATATTGGAAAATGTTTCACTGTTTTAAGACAATATGGATACCTAAAAATGATAAGCTTAAATACAACATGATAAATTTAGGTCAAATGTATTTTTTATATGTAGAGTATAAACATGTGCATATTGATATATTCGAATCGAATGTATACTAAATATCCTTATACCTGGGGATCAGGAAGGATTTTTAAAGAGAGATATATTCGGGAAACTGAAGATTAATAATTTAAAAAAAATGAATTGAAATATAAGGAAAAAATAAATATACAAACCTTACTACTTCTCACTGACCTTGGAAATGCCTTTAATACCGTGTGCTGGAATTTGTTAGGTATATAAATTTCCTTGTTTGAAGAAAATCAGACAGGGTTTTCAAAACAAGGATATATTTGAGATAACACAAGATTAATCACTGTATATGGTGTAATACAATATAAAGAAGAGATACATGAAATATTACAACTCGTTGATTTTTTTTATTAAAAAAAGCCTTTAACTGTTTTAGTTAGATAATTTTGCATTAAGTCATTTGTTTCTTTTTATTTTGGTCCAATAATATAACACCAGATTAAAATCGTTTCATAGCACCATCTTATCAGCAGGAATCCTAAATTATTATCTTTCTTTCTTTGTTTTTAATATCACAAGAGGATGCCGACAAGGGGATCCTGTATGTCCATATGTTTTTTATTGTGCAGAAATTGTAGCAGATTGTTTGAAACGTAATAAGAATTATAAAGGGACAATTCTTGATGAAGCAAATTATTTGATTTCACTGTTTGAAGATGAAGCAATATTAACGCTTGATGGTTCCTGTCCATCAGCATACGTCGATTGAGAAGACCTTGAAAATGTTGCCTTGATGTCTGGAGTCAATTAAACATTACCAAAATAAAAGCTGTTTGGATTGGAAGTCGAAAGCTTAGTGATAAAACATATCGCCATAACATACTATTACAGCGGGAATCTGAGTTTAGATGAATAGGAATTAAGCTTTTATTTCAGTTAGAGAAGATGGACATATAATTATGAGTGTAAATGCCAAAACGTATGAAATTTGTTGAGTATATGGTACAAAGAAAATATAACACCAATTCGATAAACTACAGCAAGTGATTCCAATTATGAATCACTTATTTCTTTCGCTAGCAGATCAACAAACTCAAATAATTTACAAATTTAACACGACGTTTTCTAAACATATCTGTACAATATGGATAGAGAGAATTAAATGATAAACGTTGATACAAGAGATTCATCTAACAGGTTTGAAAATTAATGGCATGAATGAATATATCGTGGCCTTGAAAATTACACGGATCTGGCATCTTTTCAGCATAATGAAAAGAAAATAGCTTGTAAGAAATATTTTAATTGCGTTGGGGAAATAATATCTATAATATTTTATTTTGACAATTAAAAATAAGTTTTGGCTAGATATGTTGAAAGCAGCTAATTACCTACTGGATACAGTATATAGATTAAATGGAAAATAATTCAGTAAATGGATATTCATGTTGACGATATCAGACAATTTGAAACATAACATACAGAAATTACCAAAATACTAAATAGTTTTTGTTTCAGTTGTGTATCACGCTATGAACTTTAACAATAAATTATTCCTGAACTTAAATGGGATTACTGAGCGTGGCAACTATGCTTTTTGAAATACTATTTCAAATAAATCATATAACAAGCACCTGCTGATGATGGAGAAGGGCAAAAAATGCTCGGGGTCTTGATACTCTAGATTCCATAACTCTGGAACAGGAGGGAGAAAACGAAACGGATAACGAGGGGTACGATGAGACGGACGGTACAGAAAGTAAATGACGTATAAAAACATATGATAAGATTTTTGTGTACATATTGGGAATAATTAATAACAGTGGCTATCTCAAAAGTAGGTTTTAAGATGGAATTAGATTTAAAAATGGGTATTGGAAAAGAACAAATAGAGACGGTGAATGATGTTCCTTATAATTAAATATTCATATATACACATATAAACTGTTCAATCAGGAAATTGAAATATTGAGGGATTTATAAGCTGTGTACCGTACTGTTTTAAAACTGAAATACATGTGGCTTATAAGTAGGATAGGAAAGGTGAACTTGTACATGAGATGGAG
This sequence comes from Megalonaias nervosa, assembly GCA_016617855.1. Lineage (NCBI taxonomy): Eukaryota > Metazoa > Mollusca > Bivalvia > Unionida > Unionidae > Megalonaias > Megalonaias nervosa. The sequence goes on along the minus strand of JAECUM010005445.1, from coordinate 108,660 downwards.
AAAGTGGGAACTGTTCGTGGTATTCGAATGAGATAACAAACTTATAATAGTTCCCAACTATTACATATCAATATTGAGAAGAAAACTTAATTTTATCAAGATACGACGACATGTAAATACTACTGTAGGAATTTTGTTTTATTCATATTAGATTGCACTGATTGCAAGATATTGTCCAAACGAAGGAAAATAGTAAATCTGTCCCTCTCTTCCTCTTTCTTTCTTTCTTGCTGATGTTTCCTGCTAAGTTTGTTGATTCACTATCCTGCTTTTTCTTTCAATGTAATTCCATTTATTATGGATTGAAATATAAATGCATTCTGTATTGTACAGTTTGAAAAAAAATATTTGACTTATATGACGGTGATTTGGTTCAAAATGTCGCAAGCTGGGGTGGGAGATATATTAATAAGTAAGACTGCTGTCGCCTAAAAAGCCACGTTGAGCAACGAAAAACTTTATCTATTCTCGTCGTTTTCAAGTTACCTACAACGTTATAACTATTATTCTTATGTTAATGACCAGAATTCAGACGAGAATGTTATTGTGATGTTTAAAATGATTATAATGCTGATGGGAATGTTATTACTCCATACCATAAACCAATTGTTCCAATCAACATGACAGGCCGACGTTTTCCCACTCGGAACCTGGATCGATCGCTCTGCATTCCGATTATTGGACTGGTGAAAAACGTCAATGCTGCAAAAAAGTACTATGTGCAAATAATACACACAGGCACAGACACACAGACACACAGACACACACACACACACACACACACACATATATATATATATATATATATATATATATATATATATATATATATATATATATATATATATATATATATATATATATATATATATCTGACGTGACCTTCATAAATCATGACCACTAAGGGTCAGGCAAAAAAGAATTATAATTTTAACACCATTATAATAATATATTACTCTCTTCCATGTAGGTCTCGTGAAAATGACAAGTTCATGCAATGTAAATTGTTACGTGTCTAGGCTCGTACAAAAGTAACAAGAAAAGAGTGAAGACAACAAGCTTTGTAAAATTTAACAAATAATTTATTTTCCTAGAAAAACAAGGTATAAATAAGAAAAAGGACTTCCGGTTTACGAATCAAATCCAAAAATTAATCCAAGAATTAAAAAATAAAAGTCCTATCAATGAAAAGTCCTAAATGAATCTGTGTTCGAGTCCCGATGAACTCAAAATGGAGGGCGATGACGTATGTCGTATCCTTCAAAGTGTTGCCGTGTTAACAGTTCCTTGTTGAAAATAATATTCCAGTTTAGAATTTCTGAATAAATTTCGATAAATTTCCTTGTCCAAGAATTTCTGTATGAAGACTAGTAAAAAGAATCAATAATTCCAAAAAATAAAAAAACTCAAACTCAGACTGGTCACAACAAAACACCTTTAGGTGTCGAAGATTTAAAGCCCAACTGGCTAGTTCTTCTCAAGAAAACGGTTATACAGTAATTTAAGACGCAAAACAGATTCCAGGATGGGTGTCAAAAATTATCCCACTGGGAAAACCAAATGTTGTAACAACAAACACATGTTGTTTGTCATGTACTCCAGGTATGGCCTTGATTCAACTTAAAAATTCTTACTATAAAAATGAATAATAATTTTTAAAAAAAAAAAAATTGTTTACCAGAACTCTATCTGATTTCTGAACCAAGGTCAGGAACTAGATACAATGTTTCAACTACTGGTTGTTTATCAGGTCAAACAGAACTGAACTAAATTTCTGGACAACTTCATATCCAGTAAATAAAGTTACATTATAATAACATGTAATGGAAATAAAAAAAATTAATACTAACAAACAGATAATTAATTTAAATATATATAACAAAATAATCTCTCCAATGATAATATTGATAGTACATAGTGTAGTCAGATTTTCTCCCCGGGGAGGCCATAATTGCTCCTAGCTCAGAAAGCTATTCGCATGTAAATAATATCTTTTTAATCTGATACCTCTAATGAGTTTGCATACTGATATAAAATACCACCTTCATACTCCAACGCAGATTTTAATATTGACAATGTGTGTTTTTGTAATAATTCTGATAAAGATATCATAATATGTATGATCTTACAATATATAAACCTGGCATAGGAATAAATTCTCATAATAACCAGCATTTGCTTCCTAATATAGATGAAATATACTTTAGCTTATATCCAAAAGGCAGAGCTTTTGTGAAATATCCATATACCAGTGAAAACACTTTAAGTTTTATGTCAGTAGTAGCGTACCAAACACACATATGAAAAAGGCAGGCTTGACAAAATATGGTGGATAATGAGTTTGTCTATATATTATAAATTATTCATTTTGTCAGAAAATGTGAATTTGAGACTAATAATGTTGAATCTGTTTGTACTGAGGTTCATCTATAGCACGAGAAGACTTTTCAATAGCCTGTATGCACAGACCACCAAATGCTAAAATTTGTCTTACTGAACGAATTGACATGCCCTGACATTCAACCATGCCATTACTCACCAGACTGAAGTTGCTGGATGTGATTACTGCATGTAGTTTTGTGCATTTGGTTCAGCAGCCAATACGTTTTACAGCTTCCAGGATCGCATTTATTAGTCATATATATGCTACTTGTTACCGATGTTATGGTATCTTCATACACAATATATGATTGCTACCCAGTTAGTATCATAATGCCAAAAATAAGTTAACGTTAGCTTTAAGAAACGGGGAAATCTTGTCATTACCCCAGGGAGAAAATTCAAACAGGAATATTTTACTAACGACACTGAACGCGAGAATAGTACTAAGGACTTATGAAAACATTTTAGGACTTCTGATTCTTCAAACAGGCTGCTGTTAATGATGAAGAAAAATAGCATTGGAGATGCTTTCAATGGCCACTTTTTGTCGGTTACTGATAAGTTTGCCGGTGATGACCTGCCTAACCTGGACTTTGATGATAAAGTGATATCTGATTTTTCTGAAGACAAATTGCATATAGTTATTCTACGTTTTATTTTTCATTACATAACAAGCAATGAGGTCTCTTAACATTGGACACGTGCGTGGAGGACGACAATTTCAGTTCCCTTTAACATCACTAGTTCTCTTAAAGGAACATTACATGTTGTTTCAAGCCTTTTATACCATTCGTAGGAGGCATCCAGTGACAAACCTAGCACATCAAAAGCGCAAGTAGACACAGAAGCGGCAACCCTTATACAAATCAAACTCAGACTTCCGCCGAAAATGACTCTGTAATTGTTGATGATGACATCATGCATTTTGATACAGTGAATGCAAAGAAGAAAGAAAAAGTACATTTTATCACAGCTATCAGAAATAATGGTTTTGAGTAACAATTGACGATAGTGGTGGAATGATCTGTATGTACACTTTGCATTCAAAATAACAAATCATACAGTTGTTAATGGATGGATGCTTTAATCTCGGACATCGACTTTAAGCGACATGTTCTTTTCTGTCATTGATAAATCGCAGAACCGCTCTTTGAGTAAAGTTGTTGTAACTGCTATGGCTAAACAGAAGAGTCGGCCATTGGCGCCATTAGAATTAACTATTAGCTAGCAGAGGAACAGATTGCCACTGAATAGTATGCATCTTTATTAACAGTTAAGAGTTACAACGTTTAAAAGCATCTGAAGGATTGACTGACTCTCATACTATTGCAGAAGAGCCGTAATAGGCTTTGCTGACATACGGATGGCTGATATTGTCAAAAGTATACAAGGTTGTTGATACGTTATTGTCATTACGACATACTATTGCAGAAGAGCTGAAACAGGCCTTGTTGACATACGGCTGGCTGATATTGTCAGAAATATGCAGTGTTATTGATACGTTATTGTCATTACAACAGATGATAGCACATATGTATCCATTACATAAGCCCTTGTTGCTTATGTAAAGTTTATGGACAAAAACTTGAACATAAGATCACATTTATTGATAATTTTAAGTTAGGAGTGAAAATTGCTGCCTTCAAAACAGGTATGTGCGTTACTGTACATCCTCAGAGAGATATCCCAGTGAACAAACGAATTTTTAGAGCCTGATAGCGACAGAGTGATTGTCGTAGCAAACGCTCTGTTGTTTAGGGTTTAATGAGGCCAACGAGATGTGCGGGAGCAGGGGCGGCTTTATTTAGGGTCTAATGGGGCCAGTGTGATATTTGGGAGTAAAGAGTTGTGTTTCAGCTAAGATGAAGGAAATGTCGCCCTACGTCATTAACATACACTCCATAGCACGCAATCTCACTCATTGCTCCAATCAGATCAAAGTATCCTAGATCAGATGCAACTTCACTGAATCACACTAACTAATCTGTATCACCTGTCAAATGTAGCTGATTTGCACAACAATAAGAATTAATGGAGCGGTCTGCTATCAAGGTCAGGGATACATGTATATACACCAGACGCGAAGCGTCGAATCATAATCCTGGTTTTCTGATGCTTATAAGGTATGGTCTAGCATTCAAGATCGAATTACTATGATAATGATATTTTGTTAAATGCTTATCAATTTTCAGAGAATTTAATAACATTCCTATACATAATTGAAAAACAAAAGTAATTACTTCAAATTTTAACCTTTTTATTACGAACGTCATCTTAAGTCACAAACCGAATTATATTTCGATCAGCTGGTACTGGCATGAACATCAGTTTCATGAATGAAGAGCGAAGCATGTTTCTATAAAAAACGAATAAAAATATACAAATATTAAAGAAAGTTTTTAGATAACTTCGTTCGTTCAAGATACTTATTATTCTTTAACCGATTTCGGCATTCCTGGTTACCATCGTATTCCATCCAACCGAAATGTAGGTTAACAGAACTTGAAAACACGTCCATTTGCTTGTGTGAGAATTTGACTTTATTAGAAAAAAAAGACATCAGAGTAAGTAAAGTCCGTCTAAAGCAATATGACTTAAGTTTGTAGAAAAGCGTCAATATGGGCTGGCAAGTGTGTGAGATATTCCTGAAAATCTGACATCTCGTTCCAATATTAGACAACCTCAGAACATGCTACACAGCGCCGTTATTTAGGCGGTAAAAGGGCGACCTAAAAAACACAAATATCAAGGAAGGCCTCGTACACTCTAGGACTAACGCTGAACTGTACTATGTCCATATTAATGTGTACAAATCAGCACTTACTATTATGTACTGGGCTGTAAGGTAATTTTGCCCTGATAACATCGTTTTTAAGTTAACTCTGCCTTTTGAAACTAAGCTACCATTTTACAAAGTTTGTCAGTAGGTTTTAAGACACTTCCCACGTGGGGCTATTTTATGCGTTTGGTCACTACGGGTAGCATGACACACGCCTAATTGGCAAACTGCCCTTATCTTCTTAGTACAGTAACCAGCTCGAGATAATGAGGCAGCTGTAACATTGTTTCCATCCTTCAAACCACCTGTGTACAAGTAATTCTGACCACAGTACGAGATTAATATCATGCAATATACATAGTGATGAGAGAGAGAGAGAGAGAGAGAGAGAGAGAGAGAGAGAGAGAGAGAGAGAGAGAGATTGATTGATTGATATTCTTTTATTCCTCCATTTTCTGAAGATTTTAAGACAAAGTATAAAAATCCAATCTAATATATAGAATCACAAAAATAGTGTATTTGTTACTTATGAAGTCCTCTTTATCTTGATGTGCGGATATAAATTTATCAGAAATGGAAACTACGATATTCGTTAATCATCATTACTCTGATGAAAGTAACAGCCAATACAACTGCCCAATATTAAAATATTATTAATATGCCAGCAATAGAATGCTATTCAATTTTCCTTCTTTTATTCCCATTAAGAGTGAAGAAGGATGTTGGTATGTGATTATGCATTAATGTACGGAAAGATCAATAAAAACTAATCTCCATTAATCCAGAAATTATATATTGCTTTCATCATGATTCCTCTTGAGGGAATCTGGAAAATTAAGATTGGGTTTAAATGCAGTCTCCATCTGCAATTACTTGAAAAAAGTCCAATATTGTGGACCACAAATATCGTTGCACTATGGTAATTACGCTGAATGTGTCTAATAAGAGAAATCAATAAGGTATAACACATTATTTTAAGGAGATCATTTAAATCCGTTGGTTCGTCAAAATGAAAGGTGACGGTGGAGATGGATTCTTGATAATTGAAGTTTCTTATCTTGCAAGTGCTATACATATTATCAAGAAAAGGGCAACCCAGTTAAGGATACATTCTTATCGCTCAAGATCCTGAGTTTGTTTTATGAGTACAACCTCTCTCCTTCATTATGCCGCCATATAAGGCAATAAGGAAAAGCAGAAATAGAAAGGGGATTAATTCTTGCCTATCGAGATCTCGAAGTGTTCCATGCATACAGCTTCCGTTTTTATGGATATGATGGAAATAAATCATATGCGTAATGTTGATACATCAAGTTACGTGTTTTGTGTTCCTTTAATGTAAAAACGATTTGCCTTCGTGTGTGAATTGGCATTATATTCCAGTACTGTCATATTAAAATACTGGCACTCAATCAGGAAAGGGCAAGGTATGAACTAGTAGCACATCGAGACATAAAAGCTCATTTAACTTCTTTTGGGATGACAGAAGATGCGTTTTCTTATTTCCTTTTGATAGCCTAAAAGCAAATTGCATAGATGTGCCATGGTGTGTTACATTGACAACGTAATTATACTTCTTTGACCTTCAAAGATAAATAATTATATCGGTTCAAGATTTTCTGTTGGATTGAAAGGTGTAAGCTTGCCGCTGAAATCTTTTCTTACACGTATATCTGCGTTAGGCAATTATTATCTAATATTCCCATAAAAGGAGAGAAACTGATACATTTACCAGTTTTTGTGGTGGTTTTTTTGTTGCTGATTATTTTAGGCATGATTTATCATGGAAGGTCGATCGAACAATATAGTCATAAAAATATAAGACAGTTGCTCGGACATCATATATCTGATTCCGTGAATATCAATTGAATATATCAAGTTATGTAATTCAATCTTAGTCATGCAAAATCACAAGCAGCAACATTTGGTTAGTATATACACTGTACCAGTTCTGTGTCCTTGAACTAGTTTAAACAGTCAAAAGATGAGAGAAAAATATTCCATTTTTAAGCATAATTTTTGTTTTCATTTATATCTTGAAGAAAAGGTCGGGCTATACTTGTTTACGGCATTAAAAATACGCTTTCAATATTTTAAAACATGGAATTAGGAGTCGGTATATTTTTAAAATTTTACTGAGATATGCTATTATTATCTTCAACCCTATCGTCTATCCAAACTAATTTAGTAGAAATTTACTCCAACATGCACTGCATTCTGTACGATAGTGCAATATAGGTCACCGTGTCACAGTAAATAATTCTACAGCACATCTGAAATAGTCTTATCCGTAACTTTTATATAGAATTTTATTTCCTACATTTGCAATACAGGTTGGTCTCAAAAGAAAATGCATTTGAAGTGTTATATGATACATGCAAAACAATAAACATTTTCGATAGGAGTCGATGGAAAGTGTACAATTAATATGGAACAGGGATTGTATCTCAACCTATTCTCAGGCTTTATTTTACTCTTTCCGGTGACACAAATTAATACACAAATGGAGTTCTGTTTATCATCTTGACATATTTTCTTTTATCCGCATTACTTAATAGAAGTATGTTTTCTACTGCTGTCATTAAAAATGTATAAGTTTGTAATGATTTATACATCATCTTACCTGCCCCTACCGCCACCATACCTCCAAGCCATCGACCTTTAACAGCTGGTCCTACCAGAGACTGGATTTGTGCGGGCACAACTAGAAAAATAAATAAATAAGGAAACAAAAGTAAATTCATTAAATAGGAAATTAATTAGATTGGTAGGTGAGTGAATGAGTACAAGAGGTCAAGAAAGTCAACTAGCATGATAACCGACTATGTACAAAAGTTATATGTGAAGTACACGCTTTTTACACCAGTCGTCTTAGGTGCAATGTTTCGTTATAAATAATTGACATCTCGGATTTGCAGAAAATTTCAACTTCAACCCCAATAATCAGCATAGCTATTTATTTATAATCAGATTTCGTTTTTAATAAAATTAATCATTTTGATTGACAGAAAGAAAAGCGTTATTACAGTTTTAAATTTAATGAAAGATATAGCAAGAATTTTAGTCCGGCACATCTCTGTAAGCTGGACAACAGGGCATATAAATGCTAAACTCACCTTCCACGGAAAGAAGAAGAAACATGAGACTGAGTCCAAACCAGGCAATATTGAGGAGAAAAACCTCTCTTTTCTTTAATACTTCCGGTACTTCCTTGACCAACTGAACTTCGTCATCGCTGTGGAATGGTAAAAAAAAAGACATTAATATAACAATAACATTTTTAACAGGCCATTTCTATTACATTTGGTTTAGTCCCTGCTGGTATCTGAGTAATAGGGGATGAACCATTCTGCAAGAGATATGCCAATATACGAAAGCAAACCACAAACGCCTTCTATAAGCTAAAATCAATTGTCAAATGCATTTTGATGACCCATATTTTGACTAAAAGAGAGAAATAAGATTGATCTAAAGAGAATTCATCAACACAAAGGTGAAACATTAAAAATAATATACGTCTTAAAACTCATTAATAATCATTCAGCTTATGCTTCAAATAAAGAAGACACATGGAGCAGAAGTAAAATAAAATATTTGGCCTTTGTATATAAGATCTCTTGACATGTTAGTGAAATCTTTTTGAATCTGTTATATTCATGTATATTTCATTATTTAAAAAAACAAACAAACTATATAAGCATTATTCCTCAACAAGGAAACACACGACAAGTGCATACAAGTATTTTGTATTTCTGTAGTTTAATCTCATTGAAACTGGAACTACCTTTCTTATCGCCTATAACTCTCTCTCTCTCTCTCTCTCTCTCTCTCTCTCTCTCTCTCTCTCTCTCTCTCTCTCTCTTGTTATTCTGATGGTCATTATCGAGACACATTTTTTCCTTATTCCATTCACAGTATTATCTGCATCTGTTACGTATATGTAATTAAATTATTTGTGTGTTAGTTTTAAATTTCTTTTTATTTTACTTTTGTTTCATTACATTTTATTGTAAGGATAATATTTTCACTGGATTTGACATTTTTCTAGAAAAATTAAGTTCAGTTCTTTTAGTCTGATTAGAACGCAAAATGATTGCTACATTGTATTTTTAGCTGACCTAGTTCTTGACCTTGGTTCCGATTTTGTAAACACTAAGTGAAAATGATTGGTTATTACCAAGGTCATGTTCAGCCCACGTGTTAGCTCTGTTGTAAACAGTTTTAGTTTTAAATTCATTTCCAGTGTGGGAATTAGATTCTTAGATAGGGCTATTCTAGCCTACGTGCTAATTGACTGGTAGTGAGTGATCACGTGACCCATCACGCGGGTCTGAAATGACGTTTTAGTTGGGTTTAATTCTCAATCTCAGTGAAGTTTAGTCAGTCGTAAATTATACCTTCAGGCCGAAAGGTATTCCTGTTGTTGTCATTTGAATTGAGGTTTTTTTTTTATTTAAAATAATGTATTCACCCTGGAAAATACTCCTCTTCATCGAAATTCTTGGACAAAGACATTTACTACAAATTATTCGGAATTCTAAAGCTGAAATTATATTCTGGTGACTCAACGAGAAACTGTTGACACATCAGCACAAACTGGTTATAGAGGACGTCATCGCCTTCCATATTGGAATTTCGTCGAGATTCGAACTTGGATTCAATTAGAACTTTTTAGTGATAGGACTTATATTTTTGAATTCTAGGATTAATTTTTGGATTAGATTCACAAACCGTAAGTCCTATTTCATATTTTTGCCTTGTTTTCTATGGAAATAAATTATTTTGTTAAATTTACAAAGTTTGTTGACTTACTCTTTTCTTTTGTTACTTTTGTACGAGCCTACACGTAACACATCTTATTTTTTTTAACAGTCTCTGATTTTGAAATGTTTTACAATCCAAATCATTTGTTTATAGTGTTTTCCAATCTTAACGAGCACTGAAGAAGATATTGCCTGAAACAAAACACTGATTTGAAGTTATCTTTATAGCCGGAACCTTATCATCGAGCCTTTGTTGCATATATATAAATTAAATAGGGTATTTAGGTGAAAACTTACACCTTTCTCTCGATCTGGACAGCTTAGATTGAATGAAGCCCACATTCAATATAAAATCGTTTACCTTACACGCACATGCTACAAGTAGCTTTCGAGATCTTCAAGTTTAAAGGTTTATAATGCATATACCGTGTACTTTACAAAACTGAAAGTTAAACATACACTGCAGAAACAATTGTGTTTCAGAAAGAAAATGCGACATTGCATGACTATTTCTCCACATCAGCTTTGCGGAACTAATAGGATAAAATATGGCCTAAATGTATTATGCACCTTTAAGGTCATACATTTGTATTAAGACAGGCAAATAAATTATTCACATCTTGGTTACCCGTTTATGTTTAGTACATATCTACATAAATCAATAAATCATCCCCAACTCTGTATATATACTGATGAACGATATGTGTGTATGATGTCCACCTGTTTATTAAAATAAAAAATTTTGATGCATGCAAATCTTTCCGGAACACACGTGCGTACAGTTTAGACACTTACTGGTATCTGGTAAGAGCCATACCTAGCTCAAACTTCAAAATGGCCACATGACAGAGGGTTATGTTTGGCACGTTGTGAAGACAGTCCTCATGTACACAACTTACCTGGGGAGGAGAATGTCGCCACGACATTGGCTACTGACCTTTGTTGCGCAAGATTGCGGCTTGAATCGACACTGGAGGGAACAAATGGGCGGCTATCTTCAAAGGGACGAAGTAACTAGTAAAACCGGAAGAGGTTGTTTATTCACGCCCAAAGCTCGGCCTACCCGAGGGAGAAAGAAATTTGACATGCGCGTGAGAAACTAGGCAAAATACAGCTCAAAGAGACCCCAGTATCAAATCAGGGCTGAGTTAGGGAAATATGGGCGGCGCACCTGTTCGAAGCAGACCCTTAGGTCATTTTACGATCACTTCAGTACTCGCCAGGATTTTGACCAACGCAGAGGTCTAGTAAGTTAGGGAGTGAATTCTAATAGGCGTACTCCGAATGCACGGCATTCATAAAAGGGAGAGCGGGAATTCAGCTTCTTAAGACTTCTTCGTCCGAATTTGTTGAACATTATTAACTGAGAGTTGTACGTTTATATGTAGTATGTAGAAATTGATTACTAGAATTATATTGGTATGTAGAAGTTACCTCAATTAGAGCTAATCTCACCTACGTATTTGAGTTATTTACCTATCGTAACGTTCTGTAGAGAAATTAGTAGTATACAAGATTGAATTACGTAGATTGTTAGCCTGTGATCGGAATTAATTGTGTAATTTGCTGCTGTGTGCATCATATTGAATTATTGCATTTATTAATGAGTTATGTTAGAACTTATACATGTTTTAATTTTGAATTTGAATACATAATTGTGAACTATACAAAGTTAGACATGTTGCAGTATCTGCATATTTGTATTTAAACATTGTGTGTACCTCTTATGATTTGTTAGGTAAGGAATGCGTCTGATTGTTGTGATGTTGGTAGTTACTGTATCGAGAATTAAAAATGTGTACTCATGTCACGGAAGTTGTTGATGTATGTATCAGGAGTCGTTAATACCGTTGTTGTATTATTACCCTTATTTTATTGTACAAGCGTGTATGGAATAATTCGATGTGAGTATATGCGTGACCTAAGGATTTTAATCGCCATTATGCTGAATAAAGGTTGTGTGAGGATGAGATATTGTCTAGGTCGAAAGGGAGACTAGACTATACGTCCCTTATTATTTACAGAGAAGCTTTCGGTGCTGTTTTGGAGTTGTTCTGGTTGGACCGAGTGCCATCCAAAGGTGACAAAGTAGGGAGAAGTTGTTATAGAGGTCACGGGACCCGATAGAATAACGGAGGCAGAAGTTTGAAGGCAGACCGGAAAACAGAAATGGAGGAAGTGGAAGGGTGAAGGACGCAGTCGAGGGACGGAAGGGGTACTGGAGTACCAGTCAAGGAAAAGGAAATAATACAGATGAGTAAAGTAGCAGGGACAGGTGGAAACACTCTTACGCTGCACACCAGATGATCAAATTGGCAATTAAATAGGTCGACCGAGTGGAGAAATTGTGGAAATTTACTTGTGTTGTTTGAATATTTAGATCTGTTTTTAAATTGTTATTCCTCACATTTTATTTTTTTGTATATTATCCACCTAGACCGTCGGCATTGCTGACTGGGGGCTTGGAGCTATATATCCATCTATTTAAAAATTAATTTTAAATTGTACGTCCTCCTACGAGATTAGCAATAATGCCCTAGGAGCCAACGTTACAGTATTATTTCACGTGGATTTACAGGTCGACAAATATAGGATATGATCCGGAATAAGTATAAACATATCGCCAAAAGAACCCTTCAGCCGACGGTAGCTCAACAGCTGCGAGATATACCGGTAATTGTATAAAATATACACCGATGTGTGCAGACAAAAGTGGTAGCAGATATTTGCCTGTTTTAATGAATAGGCGATATCAGCCCCAAAGCCGCCAGTCAAATATTATTATAGGTGTGGGGCTGGTTTATTTTGCTTAATTGAAAGTAACATAATTAAGAAGATCGCACTGAAAAGACATAATTACCTTGGCTCTTTTTGTTCTTCTGTATACATCTTAAAAGGTTTCTCTTTATTGATTATTGTCATGCTGAATTTTCTGAAAATAAAATATAGACGATTTCGCTAAGTGGAGAGAAAACTATTGAAGACAAAACATAGTTCAATGTTTCAATGACATTGCCCTTAATTTTATTAGGTCTTTTCTCTGGAATAAGGTCTTGTCATGAAGTTACTTACTCTTAAGAGTAAATCACTTCCGTCATCTACAAATGCATCGTTGAAACGCGCGTATCTATGTACTAAATATTAAGGGGCCCCGAGTGGCCGAGTGGTCTAAAGTGCTCTCCGTTACGGATCACTGCCATCTCACCTCTGTCTCCGTGGGTTCAAGTCCAAGATTCGGCCAATGTGGATATGTGAGAAAGCTTGCCAGTAGCTTCTCGTGGGTCGGTGGTTCTTTCCGCGGATTTCCCGGTTTCTTCCTCCACCATTAATACTGGCCACCATGTATAGCCTATCGTGTGCTGAAAAATGGCGTTAAGCCCTACAACAACAACAACAACAACAACTAAATATTAAAATAATTAACAAATGTGGCCTACTAATTCCATCATTATGTATGCGTTGCTAACGGTGTATAAACATGGAAAGGGGTTGGGATGGTTCACAGGGTACGTAGCATATGACTTATCAATGCTTTAAAAATTCTGTCAATGAAACTAGGAGAATTTTATAAACTATTGATTCAAAATTTGGGTTCCTGCATTTAATGTTTACATTAAAATCATTATAATGAAGTATTTTATATGATTGTGACATTTCTTATCTTAAAAATTTTGTTTAGAAAATCAATCGTTTCACTATCTGGTGCTGATATATGACTTTGCTTACAAAGGATGGATTTTGAGATTTTGTGGTTCGCTTTTCTTATATTGCACAACTTTAAAAATGATTATTGTACTACTTGAATTCGGAAAAGAGGGTGGGTGTAGGCGGTGGGGTGGGTGGGGTGTGTGTTTGTGTGGCACCACCACCACTTCTGGATCAAACACTAAATCACAATATGCTTGCGCCTTCAAATGAATGCGCCACATGAACGCGTACATACCGAAAAATGTATCTGTGTCATGATAGAACATTACAGATAAACAGCCTTTTGTATAATAAATGCTTTGAAGTATGTCAGTTATAGTAAAATCGGATATGAATCTAGTATATTTTGTATCTGTCCTTAATTTGACAGGTGTTACCGTTTTGAATATGTGAAAAACTTGAACCTCCCATTGTCGACATCTGATATTGCTACGTGGTTAACGTTTCGAAGTGAAGTCAGAAATAAATGAAGTGGGTTTTCGTGGGCAATATTCAGTTTGATTTTGCATCGTATAATGAATTTGTTCAGGGTTTGCTGCGTCATATGAAGGCATCGAATGATTTATGTACATTGTTCTATCTACTTGGCCATGCATGCACTCCATAAATAATAGATGACAGAAGTCTGGAATGGAACGCATATAGATTGCTTATTTGTCTGAATAAAACTTAACTCTCGGCATTAACGAATCTTGAAGGAATGTGCAAACAGCAGTTTTAATTTCAAACACGATTATCTTGACAGTTGTGAAACAATTGTTTTTCAAAGGTTCCATAAAAACGAGTGATTGTAAAAAAAAAAAAAAATCACATAACAGTGGTTCATAAACACATTATGGACATGACAGAAGGAGACAATGCAGCTTAGCGGGCACACGTTAGGAAAGACATTACAAAAATAAAATACCAAACACCAAGATACTGTACATGTATGCCTAAAACTTACTTATGATGCAATATAAAAGCACAGATAAGGAGATATTAAGACATTATTACATATCATACATATTATAAAAAATAATTATTCATAACAGAAAATTAAATAGTAAGAAAAATTTAAACTTTATAAATCATTTATCACAAATGATGAATATTACAATGAATCTTTGAGAAACCTTAAATAATGGGCATAATGGTTTTTTAAATTTTTTTACATTCTTTTAACCGTTTGAAAGATGGTAGCGGATTGTATATCTGTTAGGAGGTCATTCCATGCCATCGGCAACAAATACGTATAAGAATTGATTTGATCTTTACCAAGATACATACATCTAGGTTTGAAACTGACCTAGTACGGTGGGAAATCAAAATAGATATGAATGCATTTGGCCTGTTTAGCGTCTGGGAGCCAGTCCATACACGACCTTTCGCATTAAGTAGCATATATTGTACATCATTTTAAAATGAAATACCGAAAAAGTAAGATTCTTTGAGTATTTTCTGAAGTCCATCAATAACAGTCGTTGACAGAAAAGACCACATGTTAGAAGAATAATTGATATGGGGATGAAAGTGTCAATTATACAACTTCTATCTGGTATAGATTGGAATGAAAGAACAAACATATTTCAGACTATTAATCGATCTATTTAATTTGTCAGTTGAAATATATATATCTTTATCATTTGAAATATTACCATGTTAATCTAGAATATCATTGAAAATATTTTCCATAAAGATTCAGTATTGTTATACTATATGACTGATTTTCTTGGAGGCTTTCTATGGTCAGAGAGGAGACTGTTCGGTGTTAAGGTTTGAAAAGGTATTTCACGTGGTAATATAGGCATAGGAAAGTTTTGAGATGTTAACATTTAAATTAATAAAACTAATGAAAAGATACGCATCATAATTATCACACCTGAATCGTTTTTTTTGTTTTTTTTGGTCAAAGTTATAAGATGTGAGATCAATGCATCAATGGAGATCAATGGAGATTGGCGTAATTATTGTTGGACTTTCAGTGACTTGATCAAAATAATTATTATGCATGAGGTTTAACAGTTTTAATTCGACCAGTTCTATCAGAGGCATAGTGTTTCTAACCAAGGCATTTATATTAAATTGACCATTTACAAGACAAAACATTACTGCCATCTACTGAGAATCCAAGACATTGAGAACCACATAATCATTGGGTTTGTGTCTTTGGCGTGAAGCATACATTTCATCTGCCAAAAGAGATTTATCAGAAGATTTCCTAACCCAAGTTTCCGAGCATTCGAGTGTGCTGGATTTTAATTCTTTAGCAAGGTGAACATTTTCATTAGAGTGAACCAATATTCAATAAGTCTTTGGAGAGAAACAAAACAAAACAAAATATATATCTGTGAGCTTATAGACTATTAAGATGTAAAGAAACAGCAGTAAAACCTTTGGTTTTCATGACTTTCGATAAATAAATACACAGATTGCCAACCAATACGTTTATTAAAGACATAACCCTCGTTATACAGATTGGAGCAAAACGAGGCATATATATATATATATATATATATATATATATATATATATATATATATATATATATATATATATATATAAACAAGATGTACAAACTTTACAAACTTATTCCAAGATTGTAAAATAATAAATAATGAACTGTAACATTGTAAGTCACGTTCTAATTTGGTGTAAAATTCATAACGTTTTTAGAGTTAAATCCGGGATTAAGGCATTTGATTATTTAAACTGTACATAGACTTAAATTTCATCCTATTGAGCTATTGGATTCATGCATTAAAGTCGTAACTAGAGTTTTGCCTTGGAGATCAAGGTATAAATTACATCAACATCTGTTACGGTTTTTTTGTTAGAAATTTGGATGGTCTAGAGGTAAGAATATTTAAATTAATTCGAGTCTTAATTAAATTTGATTGGTCTAGAGGTAAGAATTTAAATTAATTCGAGTCTTAATTAAAGTCCACTGTTAAATGTTGTTGTTTAAATCAAAGCTTAGCTTCACTTCCACCACTTATGTCTGAATGGGTCTTAGCAATTTCATACACATACCTGGTGTTGTACGATAAATCTGTAGAAGTGTCGACGTCTTGTAGACAGTCGAGTTCCTTATCTTGATCCATTATTCTTTGTCAAATCATCCACCTTAAATGAATATCCACAACATTAAGGTCGCCATGTTGTTATCCCTACCACCATAAAATTAGAGTTATCTTTAACCAGGTTCGGATGCAATTATATATCGATTACTTTGTGACCTAGTTGATGCAAAGCAAACTAGTTTGCGTCACACTCTCTACCTAATGCCCATCTGTTGCAACGGAATCGATAGCCAGTGATGAAAAGATATAAAATATCCTCAGTCACTTAA
Source organism: Megalonaias nervosa (assembly GCA_016617855.1). Taxonomy (NCBI): domain Eukaryota; kingdom Metazoa; phylum Mollusca; class Bivalvia; order Unionida; family Unionidae; genus Megalonaias; species Megalonaias nervosa. The sequence goes on along the minus strand of JAECUM010005445.1, from coordinate 91,697 downwards.
CCCTACCTTTGAAAATCAATACGTCCTCCTACTGTAATCTCTTATTGGCTGTAAGATGAAACTGCTTTTCGTAGACAGTCCACTTTAAAGAGGGAAAGGAGAATAAAACCAACAACAAAAATGTATGACAAGTGGATCATTCAATCTAAACAAGGACAGTTGCAGCATCTAATGTTTACCTGTTAAGACTACCTGTTCATAGAATAATGTAATTTACACCAGATTGATTTATGTGGTTGTGAGTTAAGAAGGCAATAATAAAACAGTACCAAAATAACAGGATCTATTCTACTCAGTGGAGTAAAAACAAAGAGTAATAAATGAAGCGTGGCACAAGTGTCAGACTAAGGGAAATCACCAGAGGTGGCAGAGGTGTCTGACGGGGTTGAGTGGATGTAATAAAAAAGACCGTATATATCCCTATTAGGTCAGCTGGGATTTTTAATTATGAGTAGTAAAAGGTATTTAAAAAAATGAAAGAAAACAGAAGGTTATTTTTGCTTATTATTTTACCATCTATTTTATTTTTGCAATATGGGACCGACCATTTAATATTGGGGATGTGTGGCGTGGGGGGCATATGTTTTAAATGAATATAATGGATATAATTAGTTCTTTTTTCTTCAAGTCAGAGCAGAAAATGAAATTGCTTGGTCCTCAGCAGTGATTTTTTTTTCTTCCCACGGTCAGCAGTGGCGCTGTCTCATCGAAATCGTATGTGTCACCAAAGGCACGACTAGGGATGAGCAAATAATATCGCTGTTATGTTAAATTTCACAACCAGTCTAGTCTACCTTTAACTGCTTTCAGCAAGGGATTAAAGCTGTTCTTTCCTGTTTCCTGTTTATCCAGTCATGTTACATTAACAGCCCTGCATCTACCAATCAAATGTTAAGCACATCCAGCCAACGGAATTCGAGCAGCTGAATATATCAACGGTTGATGTGGGCCTTTCCGTCATTTCAGCGTTGGCTCTGGAGGGAAAATAGCCAGGAGTGGCTTGGTAAACTTTACGAAAGTACCGATTTTAGTTTTAGTGCTCTGTGTCCATTGTCCGTAGGTTACCTTATCCTAGTTGAGATTGCCTGGATAAAGCTAGGGATCACAGTTCCTAGTCTTTCTACATTTTGGAATTTTGTGTTTAAAAACAAGGAAAACAATCTAACGTTATTTTTTTATTTTTTTTTATCACAGTTAGTGAGTGTATACAGCACAAAATCCGTCATTTTTACCTGAAATGACAGTGTAGTCAGTACACTTCTACAGTAGAGTTTTGTCGGCTTGTTCTAAAATCAAGTCATATTAAGAGCAAACCGAGCCTTAGTCAAGGAGGTAATGCAGTCAGTAGTTTCGGGATTCGGCTGAAAAACCGGAGAAAACGATATTTTAACGTACTTATAAGTTCGTACAAAAAACATGATACATTAACATTTTGATTTCTCCATAATTGACCTTCAATGATTACTTACAAAAGAAGTGATGTCTTGGTATAAAATACATTAATTACCAGTATGAGGTCTGAGTTACCTTAGGTTTTGTATCGAAAATGACTAAAAGTAAAACAAACCAAAGTGGCAGATAGAAGTATAATGCAACTAACATTTAGATCTTAAGAATGTAAGTACGATCATGTTAAAGAAATTCTGACCAAGCTTAGATAGAAATACATTCTATACCAGTTAAGTAAAAAAAAAATAAAAATTAGTTTGTCCAGGAAAAAAAGACGTTCATTTTAGTCAAAGAAAGTTCATTCAATTTCTAGAAATACTTGCAACTCACCTTTATCATTTATATCTTTGATGAGCATGTGATATCTTTACCAAAATCAACATGAAAAACGACAAATACAACTACTGCAAATGAAATAGCAATAAATTATTACTCTAGCAGCCGTCTAATGTCAACAAATTTATTATAATGTCATACAACAAGAGATGTCTGTTGATCCGATGACAATGAAACATTATTTTACATCAATAACTAATGCCAGCATTTGACGCAAATCTTGTACAGATACATCTGTAAAGTCTAATGTCAAACACGGTGTAAATTCAACGAACACGGATACACTGCTACAGTGCCTGAACAATGACCTTAACACAAGACCTAACCAATGTGAGACCAACGGGCAAGAGTTACATTATATACCCTTACCCTGGTAACTCATAATAATACGAGATAGTCGATGAGACACAATGATTCCTATTTCATGGTCTTTTCCAGATAAATAATAAAATCGAAAATTCGTTATAGTATATTTTGTTCTGTAAGATACATCATTACTTCTGATTAAATTATTGCTACGATTCTAGAATTAGGGTTCCTAAAATTTGGAGGGTTTCTTTTGTTTAAGGGAAAGGAAATGTTGGTGTAAATTATGTTTCTCCGAAAATACGTACCTGATCACATTGGCATTAAGAAATTATTCTCTGCTACCTCCAAATCCATTACTTCTGATTAAATTATTGCTACGATTCTAGAATTAGGGTTCCTAAAATTTGGAGGGTTTCTTTTGTTTAAGGGAAAGGAAATGTTGGTGTAAATTATGTTTCTCCGAAAATACGTACCTGACCACATTGGCATTAAGAAATTATTCTCTGCTACCTCCAAATCCAGCCCTTCCCGAAAGACCCCCCCAAAGCGTCTTACAGATTAAGTCCTCTTGTTCCCGCTGCGTGGCCATCGGTATCCCAGATGTAACTAGTTTAAGCTTAAGCGAAACCTATAGCAGACTGTTTGCATTTGCGGGAAGGATGGGATAATTTAAAGTCATGTAATCAGATAGGTAATTTCGGAGAAACATAATTTATAAAAAAAAAAAAATCCTTTCTGTACCAAATATATTACACTATCACACTGACATTAGGATGATATATTACACTGTCACATTAACATTAGGATGATATAGTACGCCATCACATTAACATTAGGATGATAATTTACACTATCACATTAACATTAGGATGATAATTTACACTATCACATTAACATTAGGATGATATATTACGCCATCACATTAACATTAGGATGATATTTTACACTATCACAGTAACAGTAGGATGATATATTACACCCTCACATTAACATTAGGATTATATATTACACTATCACATTAACATTAGGATTATTTATCACATAGTCGGTACACTTCGCCTACAGTGTGTGCAGTTTCATATTTTTGATATTATACGTGTGAACATATCACTTTATGTGATTCTGATTGGTCCAAATAAGCCCATGAAATTATTGTGCACGATCCTCTTTACTGATTGGCTGGGATCGTGGGAAAACGTTTTTAATCCCGCCTTCTGGAATGTTTTGCTTTGAATGAACATTTTTTGGCGGCCATTTTTGAACTCGACTCGCGAAAGGAAATTGAGGAAAAATTATCTCGGCTGTCTGAATATGGATATGTTACCCACACAGAGGTTTGTTATGTCATGTTTAACAATATCATCATAAGAAAAATGGCGTAAAACTACAAGACAAGAACAACAATAAGGAGTAAAACTAAGGGATAGCGGGTGGCGGGGGTGGGGGTGGGGGCGTATATCTGTAACATAGATATAGAATCCACCGTATATACAAGCGTGATTTAAATGTTAACTTAAAGAAGTAAATAAACTCACCTCTGTTCACAGAATAATCACGAAAAGAAATTTGTTGACGTCTTCTGTACAGTCTATTGTTCCAAATCAAACACTGCAAATATCCGGTCACAAATGCATTGCAGTAAATTTGGGAATTTTTGCATCCGGTAATCCTATTTCACATAAAAATCGCAACAATGTAACGTTTAGTTCTGAAAGTGACATTTTAGGGTAAACGTGTACTCTACTGTCGGCCTACTGTACTGTGTACCGTATCAAACAATGTGGCAGCATCACATCGCATTGATCATTCTGTTTTGAAAAATGATTTTGTCGTTATAAAATGTTCTGTTTATTCGGATGGAAGCTTTTTCTTTGATTTATAATTTGTAAAACAGTACAATCTACTTTTACCAGTTCAGCTTTGTTTGGGACTATATTTTATGCACAACAAATGAAACGTGCACCGTCTGTCAGAATGAACGAAATTATTCGTTCTTCTTTCTATCTAAATAATTTCCACTGAAATAAAAACTATGTGATAAAAAGAATCTCAAATGTGTAACGATTTAATATTAAATTTATGAAGCTCGTTGAATAATGTCCAGCTTTTGCGAGCCTTGGCTCGCAAAAGCTGGACATTATTCAACTTGTTTCATAAATTCAATATTAAATCATTACCCATTTGAGATCCTTTATATATTACACTATCACATTAACATTAGGATGATACATTACACTATCACATTAACATTAGGATGATATATTACACTATCACATTAACATTAGGATGATATATTACACTCTCACATTAACATTAGGATTATATATATTACACTATCACATTAACATTAGGGATTAGGAATAGGTAGGAGCAGGAGCAAACGCTTGAGCATCTAACTTCTGCCTACCTCACCCTGTAAGAGTACGAAGATTGTTTTAATGAAAGAAGGAACTTCTCCCAAATTGAGGTTAGTACAGCCGATGAGCATGCGTTTATACGCCCATGGCTATTGCTTTATGTTAACAAATTTACTTGGCGAATGTTGCAAGATCCTGCCCCGGACTTTGTTTGTAAAGTCATGAAAGGTGCGTGATAACTGTTTGGGTAGCTACCAGTGGCCTGATAAGATTCAGCATTCTTCTTTGCTAGGCCATGTTAGGCAAGTAGAAACCGGAGATACGTTCGACGGCCAGGCTCCTAGAAATAGCTCGTATTTCGCGAACCAAAATGTGCATGAATCGTACCCGATCCTGTGAAAGTTCAGAGTACACCTTGCCAGTCACTTGTGGGATTATGTCTTTCTCCTGCCATAACCCGTAGGAAGAGCCTTTGACGGCCGTAGCGAACATTCTCCGTGTGCCTCAGATAAGATCTGAGGTCACGTACCGGGTCCTACAACTTTGTGTCTCTCGACATATCGATCGATATGATAGGTGGGGGTGGGTTGGTTGCTACTTGTTGACGGCCTATCTACGAAGCCTACTTTTAGAAAGGTTGCATCATTAGTAGAACTAAGCCATCGGAACTGAATTGCATGTAGTTGAATTTACGGACAGAGCATAGAGTTCATACACTCTGAAAGCTGCAGCTAGTACTATCAGGAAGCAAGTCCTCCATGATAACTGCTTCAGCGAGGTGGGAGGCTGGGGCTCAAACTTAGACGAGTTAAGCCACGTCAAGATCTAGGATATTTTACATTTCTTGAACAAAGTCTGTGTGTGCGTGTGTGTGTGTGTGTGTGTGTGTGTGTGTGTGTGTGTGTGTGTGTGTTGGTTATGTCAAAATTGGACAACAAGTCATAAAGGTCTTTTTTCACGTGTGCGTGGCATGGTTGTGTTAAAATTAGACATTAGGTCATAAAGGTCTCTTTTCACGTTCACTGTCGTCTCTTCCACGATGTCTGAACGTGTCCAAGATTATAACACGGTATCCATTGATTGTGATAGGAGCTTGCGTCTTGTCCTCAAAGAGGAAAATAAAAAAGTTAGCCAGTTGCGGGATGGAGACTGAATGTAATGTGACTTCGTGATCTGGCTTTGAAAACGCGGCACTTCCTGAGGTTCGTCTAGCTGTTGAGATCTTCTCCACAATCGAAGTGCCTAACACAATTTTGGCAGGGTATCCCTGCCAAGAGCCAGGCATAAAGGATGCGTTTCTCCGGGCGTGTAATATAATGGCGACCTCGCCTGCTTGAGCAACGTGGGAATTGCTACAATTTTCCTGATTGTTGATCCAGAATCTGCGCCATCAGAGAGGAAATCGAAACTATTATGCAAGTCATGCCCCTCTTTTCCCGTGTTAGTTTCGTTATTAGAACCGTCGAAGGGAAGGCATATGCCCATATTTGCTCCCAGCTGAAAGCGCGTCAACGCCCCATGCCGTTGAGTCGGACATGGAGAAACAACGTTGGGAAATTTGGTTTTTCACCTCGTCGCATATAGATCTAGTTTCAGACAGCACTATAAGGAAATGACTTGATAGAAGATGAATAATGGAAATACATGTACAACTCTGAATAAAGCAGCTGACCTCTGCCTAAAAATGTGTCAGCCACGACTCTGAGCCTGCCCGGGATGCGACAGACTTATTGTGTTTATGTAATATTGAGCACACCAACAAAGGCATCTCCCACAGCATAAAGAAAATGTTCAGTGATTTTGGACCCTCCCCTTTTTTGGAACAGCTAGTTCTGTTTGACCAAAAATTTTCCGACATTATCTGAACCGTCTACCTGAGAATGGTTTTAATTTCCGGGAGATTGGTGTGATGAACCTTCTTTTGCAGTGTTCGCTTGTCGATGACCCTTCCAAAGTCAGGTACACAGCGTGCCGCCCCCAACCTCTAACAAACTGATGTCTGAACGCAGTCTAATTTCTGGCTTCAAAAGGTATTCTCGCCGTTAGACACCATGTCTTGCCATTGAAACAGGAAGTAATTGATTGTGGTTGAGATTATGACGATGAGCTAATTGACTCGAGATTGGACGTCGCTGTGCCCGAAGGGATATCTGTAGGGCATCTAGCAGGCCGAGGAATTAAAGCAGCTCCATCGCCGAAATGAACGTCCTGTTGCACGCCTTCTCCGAAGCTTCAACGTTATTGAAGACGAACCTGGTTGATAGGTACGCTGCCGTCGATGTGGAGGAGGACGTCATGAAGTAGGATGTAGAGCAGTCCAACGTCTTGGCAAAATCCCAAGGGCTGAGACCAGGGCTGAAAGGAAGAGCAGAGAATGGTACATTATCCCGCGGCAGACGAAGGGAAGGTATCTGAGCGATACAGTGTGAAGAAGTATATGGAAATACTAACGGACCGGTCGAGACTTTGCATATATTCGTCGTGTCGCATAGACAGATGGATAGACTTTGCCGTCTACGTCTTGCACTTCACGGTTGTAATAAACTGATTTAGTCTGCTTAAATCTATGAGAGGTCTCACTTTTTTCCATTGCTTTTCATAACCAGATATGTCTCGAACAGAAAAAGCTCTATCTCCTTCTGCAAAACATCCGCCTGGGATCGCTTGAGATTTTGGTCATGAACGGGGACGATGAAAGTGGAGGGGTCTGGATGAAACAAATAATGGAACCTGGCCGAAACGACTTGGTTGTCGAAATCATTTGTCGGAAATATGTTTATGAAAGTCTGGAGTAATAGGATACGGGCGCACACCGGACGGTCGTTAGTAGGCGGTAGGGACGGCAAATCATTGGCGAAAAGCCTGGGGGAGGAGCAACCTTGCATTTTCTCTCTCTTCCTGGATTCCATGCGGAGGTTAGGAGCATATACCCACCTATTACATGCCTGACCACAAAAAGGTTGCAGTTGTTGCCTGAGAATTACCCCTGTGATCTTTCTCTAATCGATCATCCCTTCTCGTGCACTCACCTCCCCCACCCACTGATAGGGTCACATAGAAATAGGGGCTTACAGGCAGAACTGAAGGGGCAGTTCCTGTGCCGCCTGCTTTTTCTCACCTCCTCAATGCGACCTCGAAACAGAAGGGGTAACTAAAGGGCAGAAAGCGCAGGATCTTCTGATCAAATAGATGTTACAAGACCGTTAAGGTGTTCACCATCGTGTGATGAGCAGCTTTATTGACAATCTTGGCAATACGGCACACTGAGTCCCAGGCATGGCCACTTCTGGCTTTCTCAGCTCGAAAATTTGTCAGTAACGCTAGGTCAAATATGTACAATGTCGGCACGACGTTCTTCAAAACTTTGACGTGGCGTTGAACACTTGTATGTTAACTTTATATCAGAGTGGAGCAGACATGTTGACGTCATGGAGTCAAGGCTCGGTACAGCTGAATGATGAACACCGGACTTTGATTTGTACCAGAGTGCTGGAAAAGTTGCAGGCAACTGATGTACGGAAAAGAAGGCCTTGCAATTACTGGGTCACGATCTAATTCGAGAGACGCACGGAAATTTAGATAATCTTTGATGATTGTGGTAAAGTTCTGAAGGAAGGATGCTTGTGATCATCATCAATGTCCAGCGAAGCCTTAACAATGACTGCCGGTGGAGGAGGGCGTTTTGACGGGGAGAAATTCTGTATATCTCATCGATTGTCGCCTTAAAACTAAATTTCCGTCTATTGCATGGAATGGTCAGGCAAGTCCGGGTCACCCTCATCGTCAACTGGGGGATTATCCTCCTACAGTAATCTCTGCGTCCTGGGGCATATTATTCCATATGGCCCAATCGTCACCATGCATAACATAGGTTTTACCTGTAGTATATACTAGTAGGGCTAGCCGAGTCATGTCCAATAAGGACCGTGGAAGGTAATCCCGCACACCCGGCGTCCATGCACGGGTGGAGTTTGGCAAATACGCCCAATGGGCAGCCAAATTGGGTTAAAAATGGTCTCAGTTTCGTCCAACTTGTTTGTCCATTCTTGACGACAGAGCTTGCGGTAGTGTGAATATCAAACATGATTAGAAAATAGATTGAGTAGGATCGCTTTACATGGTTTCGACTGGCTCTGAAGTGATCGTCGCCGTGGGTGCTGTTTTAAGCATCTTCGTGAGGATGGGGGCAACATCTCTACGTCCCCCATAAAACTGGTCAGATGAATGCTTAATGCTTCATGTTTGGGAGATTTGGAGCGTGCCATTTTACACGACCCTTCAATTGCATTTTCAAGATATTTTACCAAATGTCTTCTGCCCAAAATGCAAACATCCTACATTGGTATAAGAAAGAACATTCTGTGTAGGACAGGTACGTCGTTTTGTTGTCTTCCACGATTTTCAAGTGTCTGCTCTTAGTACACATGATTTCATCTCTGTAATTAAAGAGAGAAGAAAAAACAAACAAGTGCATACAACATATATCATGGCTAATATACTACATCATAAAACAGATAGCTGCCGCATAATTTCAACAGCCATATTTTCCACATTAGTGTAAGTATTTACTTCTTGTTGCCTGTTTTCCAGACATCTTTAATATGACTGTGCTCTAGGTGCCATTGCAAATTGCAAGGAATCAACATGTATTAATGTTATTACCAAAGACTGTCTGGTTTCTGTAAACCACCACGCAAAGTGCCATTTTAATAGAGATTGTTCCAAAATCGGTCCTTAGAAATTTATAAAAGAGTATGTAACTTCAAATGTAAGCATATTTCTCACAATGACTCACCTGGTGGATGTTTAGTTCTTTATATCGCTTCCAGACAATGCTCAAATAAGACGATGGTCATGCAAACACCTTCTTCGTATGCAATTTTTGAACAAAAAGGATATCCTCCGCAAACCTATTAAGTTATATAATCCCAACAGTCTTCTCGTGCTTGAGATAAAGAACGGTTGGTTTTTATTTTAATCTATTGTGAGACTTGCACCAAGCCCGTAACTTATTTACGCAAACTTGACATATTTCAATGCTAAGGTTTTCATGTTAGCCCATTTAAATCATTTGTTTCAGATATCACCGTGGACTGTGTAGATTCTGCATAAACGAATACAAGTCCTTCTGCTTAATGAAACAGTACGAAGAAAGAGATGAAGAAAATTGCACACATATCTGCACGGAGTGTGGCTTTGGTCGTTCAACAGGTTTAACTTGAAACGTCACCAAAAATCACAAACTGGATTCAGGCCTTATCTTTATTCTAAGTGTGGGAAGGCTTTTGCTCACCGAAGCGACCTTTATAGCGACCTTTATAATCAGAATTAGAAAGAAAAACATGATTTTAAATTTCAATCTGAAATATGTAGTTTTAAATTTTTAGCCAATCAAAACTAAATGACCACGTTTCTAAACATTTTGGGACAAAAGAACACATTTACCAAGTGTGCGTTAAGAGGTGTTTATTCGGCTGTAACTTGAGCAGGCACTTGAAGCTGCACAGAGAATTGTACAATTGCAAGCTTTGTGGGGTAAACGTTATACACAGAGTTATCTTAAATGTCACGAGGAACAGCACATGTTCGTATATTTTAAATGCAGAATCTGCAAGAACGCTTTCCGTACCAAACAGTACCTCCAGAAATACACGCAAAGACAGCAACCGGATTATTTAAAGAAGGAAACAGCTACACAAGAAGATCAATAAATATTCTATGTTGCGATTTTCTTGAAGTTGACATATTGGTGTACATCATAATTTTACTGCAGTTGTTTCCAGTACTGAATATCACATTTATTGTAGTATTTACTATACTTTCCACGAATCTAAAGGCTCCATATCAACACATTATGCTTACATATTGAATCTGGCATCAAAGTTTTTATTTTTGAACAAAATCTTTCACAAAATAAGAAATAATTGTTTTATAATTTTTCATTTTAATGATAATTATCCCAGGGAGATTCTTACGTTGTATTGTAGTTTACCACAGTTTCCATTTTGGAATCCGAACCGTCACACAACAATTGTCTATATAAGTTAGCAATATTTTCGTTTCACAGTTATTTTTTTTTTAGACAAGATGGTGGACAATCCTAAAAAGTAAAGATGACAAATTATCGGGGATAATATGGTTGTACAAAAAAGTACGTAGCGTAATTACTTCTCTATAGAAACAAGTTGAGTCTCTAAATAATGGTAAAAGTGCATTAACATTGCACTTTCATTGTTGACGTACTCGTAGAAATGCCATAATTCAGCGATCTGGAAAAGACGCAAACGTTTCTCTGAATGTTAAAAGGAAAGCAATATTTTCTACTCAAGGGGTTATTCCTTGAGGATTGAAAGCATGTAGATGATATGATATTGCTGAAGAGTAAACTGAGTTGTCTACATTTCAATTATACATAAAACATTCCAATGTGAAAAACATACAATTTTGTTTAACCATTCTAATTATGAGTAACAAGTCTATGCACATAAAAATGATCACAGTATGTTGAGATAGCACAATACGATATGTATTGTTAGTTTGGCTTATTTGAAATAACGTTTCTATATTTAATTGGTAACGCGGTTTGCAACTGTATGTACTATTTAAATTTTAGTACATTTTATATTTAAAAATAATTGTGAAAAAGCATTGTCCTAAGTCATGGCACTGCAAGAACATTTGACATTTCTAAAAGTGTACGTATACCTTTTAATGGTCGATCTACCACTAATATATTATTATTACAAAATTGTGCCACTGTTCTAGTTGCGTGTATCATTAATTGAACACTTTAATATGCTTCTGAGAAATTGATATTTCAGGTCCTAGCGACCGCATAATTGTTATTTTGTGTACAAGAAGCAAATAACTGTATTGTCAAAAGATTAATTTTTATACACGTCAGCTCCTTTAATTTAGATACACGTGTCATTCGAAAAAAGCTTCATTGTTTTCGTTTCACAGTGAAACATAGTTGTTCCGGTTATTTAATGCCTTGCTAATTGCTGAGACTCCCGTGAATCTGGAATTCCCATCTGTCTAGTTAACATTTTCGACTCATTTCGTCTAGACTTTTCCCAGTGCACCCCTAGAGTTCCCTTTTGTAGCGAATTTCTCTCCATACAAACTGTAGCAGGCTTTCTCAGTTGCACGTTCATCATTCCCAACCCGCTTGTAAACTGCAAGAGGATTGAATGCAATCGTCTGAAGGAGACAGAAAAAATAGAAATAAAAATGTATATTTCATAAAGCCTTTCATGAAACATGAAATACACAGTATTTAGATTTACATGCGATTGATTAATTTCAATCTTTTAATAAACAAATACATGGAAAACAAGAAGGCCCGGTTTCATGCTGCTTTTCAGCTTTTGTGAAGATCGTGCGTATTTATGCAGGTTGTGATAAACATGTTTACGATTTCTCGAAGGGGGCAAGTTGACAAATCCATATACCTTATTTGAAAGCATAAAGTGTTCATTGTTTACAAATATGTCAAATTCATAAATATCAACGGCGTTGTCTTCAAAATTGTAAGAGAAATCTTTACTTACAATAAAAACCGTAGTCATCCTTGTCATGTGTGTTATGAAAGGCTTCGCAAAAGCGTATGTTTACATACATCACACGGATGTAATTTTAAATAAAGAACAGGAGTGAAAGAAGAGGAGAAACAATGAACCTTTGGGAATCGAGGCTTGCATGCATCAGATTCACGGACGTTCCGATGAAATGGAAGAACTGCTACGCCGATACATTTCCATTAACTCTTCTATCTTGGTTACTCCGCTTGGATACATTCTAACATTGTACGTTCCTTTCTCTGACCAGTACAGTACTATGGAGTTTATACCTATGATCGTTCTTACAGACTCACATAATTGCAAAGGCTATCCATTTGCATACATCGCTGGTGGTGGAAACGACTGGAAGTCGATGAACTGGAGAAGAGATTGTGGAAATCCATTTAGATATTATATTTTAACCATTGTCGAAATACCCGAGTCGTCTTAAGCTGGCCACCAAGTTTATTATATCTCTGCACAAGTTGCCCCGTGATCACCATTCTCCTGCATAATTCGTTCAACATCATTTCTCAAGTAATAGCCACATCAAAGAACATCGGATCCACGACATCTTCGACCATAGCTAGAGTGAGGTATGTATTCTTTGCAAATAACCCCTTTGACCCAAGGATTGTTGTCCATACATCACACCTTTGCGACATTTTCTTCGCCTTCTCATTACTTGATGCGATGAATCAATGCTTCGCACTTACTGTCTCGTCATGCTGAATTCTGGTACATAAAACAAAAGTCAGGGTATAAGTATCCACGATTTTTACATTATCAGATAACGAAAACTGGTTTTGCCTAATTTAAGTCGTGATGTTGGCCATAACGTTGCATAAGAAGCAATGCTCAGTCTTTAGAACGTTGATAAACAAAGTATGCAAAACCAGTTCCGATAAGCTCTTAACTTTCAAGATTTTTGGTGGGTTTGGTGCATTCTTGTTGTTACTTATGGAGAACATTTCAGATGAGGCATCTTTCGTAACTTTCTCATTGATGTTTAGTTTTCCAAGCTGTTTCAGGCAATCGCATATTAACATCTTGGAGCTCGCTCAGTGAGGAACTGTTGGTAAATATTTTCTAAATGTCCTTGGTGCCTTTGTAATATAATATTTTTTTTTTTATTTTGTTTGCGTGCTTGTCAGAGCGAAGTAAGGCGAACAATGCATATGCATCATTGTTTGACAGACTATTCTGGACTGAACAGGATTCTTTATCAGTGTTAGGTAATACCTTTTCAAGATTTTGAGGCAGATAATCCAGTTGGATAGGCATAATTTCCAAATTAGTCATCAATTGATCTAATTACTGTTCATCGTTTAGGTGTTGGGCATCTTCATGGGCAACAGATGCAGTAAGAACGTCCGCTATTTCTTCTGCCCAGGATTCATTGCTTATATTATAACGGAAAACTTAGGTTTCTGATACATTGTGTCACGTTACAGTACAACACTCTGGTCGTCTATTATATTTTTTGCATCATCAGCTATAGAAGCAGTAAGGACTTCATTTGGCAAGTTCTCTGAGCTATTTTCAGCGAGGTTTCTTCTGTATAATCTTTCAATATTTTCATTTTCTTCTTTGTGCTTTTCTTCCACCCTTTCATTGTTGAAGTAGATGAAGCATTGTTAGTACAGACAAATACTCTGTTTTCTGAGTGATACAACACGTGACTTGTTGAAGAAATCAAAACTCTTTATGACTGGAAACTTTTGCATTTTTTCGGCCTCTATTGAAACGTCCATTGATAATTGTAGAAGATGAGTGGGTTTTCTTGAACTTTGTGCCATTGTCCATCTAATGACTGCTGGAATATGGATTCCTTCCTCGTGACATTCGTCTTGTACTTCAACAATCTTGAAGAATATTTCAGTTGAAAGACCGAACCCTTTCGGAAACCAGCATCAGAGCCGATTCTTTGACTGGTTTCTGTCAAGAAAACACCAGAGAAATATCATCGTCACTTTAGCTCTCTCTCGCCTTATCTCGTAGCCTTCAGGCATGAATACTACTGAGAAGGTCCGAAACGTCTTCTATTACAAGGCATAGAGGTGTTTCTTCCTGTGAGGTGACTGTATATATGGGACATCAATCACAAAAGTTTTGTGGGGCGTGTCGTTAACTGCAAGTAAAAATATGCCTTCCACAAGTACCACTTATGCCTTCTATTTTAAATTTGAAGCCATTTCTAGGTCACTTACATTATCATGACAGTTTTCAAAGTCCATTATACACATAACTAATGGTTTCGAAAGCATTTTTACCTTCTCTGATCGAGATGGCCCATCCTCAAAACTTAAAAGGTTAACATACCTGCTTTTCTCAGACAAGCACCATTTCATTTTCTTGCTGTTATAGGACAAAAAATGATGATGTACTTTGTAAAAATGGCTAAAATGTCTGCATGAGGTCTTTAAAAATGCCTGCTGGGCGTGTCAGTTTCATCAGGGAAAAAATTGCAGAGATAACATATACTTCATACTGCACAATTCGTCTCTTACAAAGACTGATATCTGCTTCATCTGCAACTGGGTAATGTTCTTGAACCCACTCATCAATCACACGAACTCCCCTCCCCCCAAATAGCCCCCAGCCCATCTTCCAAAATGTTGGTGTCTTCCATATACCACAGAGCACAGGTACTATCTGACTTGCACCAGCGCACACACTGAATCCAAACCAGAAACACAATGTTCTGTAAAGGAAATATTTTAGTAACCACCTAATGACAAAGGTTACAGAAATATTTGTCTAGCCATTATTGTAACAACTTACCTAACACAATTGGCATCAGCTTTTCCATCTACTTGTACTCAAGTCTTTTGACCAAATCATCTACATCAATTTCTTTCCTATATGAAAGGGAATGCACAAGTACTTTCAGATTTATTCTCTAGATTAAAGCTTCCTGTCTTTGACAGCTCTTACTCCCTAAGATGAACTTTTTTCATGCTTAAACCATCAATGGATTAGGTTGTTTCTTGTTGACATACTTTACATCTTCCAAAGATGTAATATCATGGTCTGGTGGCCCCACAAAGAGACTTCTTGCTGTTGAGTTATGTTTGTTTCTAATAGGAGATTTGAATGGTGATTTTGTGCACAATGGTGGTGAGAGCATATCTCATGAAATAGGAGCTTTAAATGTTGATTTTATGTGAGAGTTTTAAACTTTTGGAGCCTAAAATGAGAAAAATTAAGTCCTCTTATTTTAATTATTTTTGCTATCATGGATAGCAAAATGTGTTCTTCATTTAATATTGGTAAATCTGGAAATTTATTTTTATTTCAACTTTTTTCTCCCTCTGAGCCGACTAAAGCTGGTTTCTGACTTGATTTCTGACAATACTTATGGAATGAAGGTAACATTTGACTTTGAGTGTGTGGACATCATATTTAAGATCTTAGTGCATAATATCTCAGTGCAAGTCCCACAAAATAGATAAAATTAATTCATTCCAATCATCATTAACTTCAACCAATGACCATAAGTAGACTACTGGAATCAAATAACTTACAGGTTTATGTGAAGGATATCCTAGTGGAAGAGATGGGGGAGGTCATTGTTTTAAAACAATTACACACAAAGTTGGCATTTTCAGGACTAGTCTTATTTAAGCATTGTCTTGAAACAATATCAAGAAAAGGACATCTGCCAGGCATTTCAGTGTGAGAAATATGATTACATTTGAAGTTACACAATCTGTTATAAATTTCTAAGGACTGATCTTGGGGCAATCACTACAGAAATATTTGCAGAAACCAGTCTTTGGCAGTAACATGAATATCTGCCAATTCCTTGCAATTCACAAGTTACCTTACACTCAGACCTACTCAAGATGTGTGGAAAATAAGGAAACCTGAAGCAAATCTTACATGAAGTGGACAAGATGGTTGCTGAAGCTATGTGGTGGCTATCCTGGTTATTACGTAGTATACCAGCTGTGAAAATACACATTTTTCAAGAAGGTTAACTTGCATTTCCGAGACACCCTAAGAAGTGTTCAATAAACCAAAATTTAACAGTGCAATACAATGGTGAAAGCTTCAGTGTTACTGACTGATATGACATGGACAATAATGACCAGTAAAAAGTGCAAAAATACTAATAACTTTACCAGGAAAATGCAAATGTTGTATACACCAGGTATATAAACCTTCTGACTTACTTTACTACTGTACTACTGAAAATAAATGCTGTATGGTCAAAATTAAAAATAAACTGCAATGGATTTTTTAAAGCCACTGTTCATAGTTGCAAGTGAACGTTTAAACTGGTTATATCAAGGATATAGGTGACCACGTAGTGGGAACAAGAATATGTCAGAGTTACTTTCTTTTATCTATATGATATATAGCTGGAACAACATTTTTTGTCTTTCAAGGATGGCTGGATCTGGAAGTAGACGATAGTAATTTCCTAATGTTAATGTGATGAGGCAATGTATTTGGCTGAGACGCGCTTGAAAACTGACCTAAGCATCAATCTTCACTGAACAATGGTAACAATGTTCCAATCATATTTGTGGTGAGGCATAAAAATCCAAGAGAATACTATATACACTTTAAGTATTTTAATCACATATTCAAACTTATGCATGAAAAAAACAATTGGACGTTATAAATGATGAGATACACGCCAGATCCACATGTGAAAGGATAAACTAATTAATCAACCTATTTCTAAAAATCTACATTTATCAATTTATCTGATTCACGAGTATACAAATTTAAGAAAATCACAAGAATGTTTGTTGTTTTCATGGCAATTTAGATGCTATAACATATCAATTACTATCTAGCCAGTTCTGTGTCAGAAATATATGCAAAAACATGCAAACAGATTAATAAGGAAAAGTGTACAATCTCTTAGCCTAACAGTCACAAAACAAAAACAAAACCTTATGGATCAGTGCCTGCATTTAAGATACACTGATGAGATAAATGTAGAAAATTACATTAAGGCATACTTGTACAGAAAAATAGAGGAACATGAGAAAGAATACAAATTTTGAATTTCATACACATTATAAATGGACTGCAGAGACTTAGGAGACAATAAGCAGAAGACTGGTGTTTATAAGAGTCCGAGTGAACACATTCATTAGTAACAAAGACATAAAATTAATACAAATTAATTTTATTAATTTTCTGAGGAACAAATAACAGATGGTAAACACTGCAGATGACAACTGACATCACTGCCACATCTTGTCTTAGGTGGCAACAGACATAGATGAAAAAATAAAGACAATCCTTTATAAACAAAACTAGAAGGAAAACACAGTTTTACAAAGGGTTGTAACTACTTTACCATTAAACAATATAAAACAAGAGAAACATTATTTTTGCCACCAAAAAGCAACTGCCTTTAAAATAACACATCAGATTTCAGGCTCTGAAAAACTTTCATAATACTCTGATCGAGATCGAGGACAATAAAATCCTTGTAAGATATATAACTATGAGTTGTATCGATGTCAAATTGACAAGCAACTTCACAGCATTTAAAAACAAAAAGGTTTCACAGAAAGGAAAAAAAAAACTAAAAAAAAAAACGAGCATGTAAACAAACTTTTAAATCTTTGTATTTCCCTGATTGTTTTGGAATGTCTGTCAACTGCAGTTAAGTATATAACTAGGCCATTAATTTTTGGAAACAATTATTAATAGACATATGCAAAATCATGCCCACTATGCCAAAATCATGCCTACAATGCCAAATCATTATGATGCAATCACATAAAATTACAGTATACCAGTATTTGCAAATATTACTTCAAGGCTCAAAAGACAAATGTTTGATATGGAAACACTGGCAATTGACCATCACCAAATCCAGGTACTTCTTCTGCTAAATATAACATACAACATGTAGAAAAATGATACAATAGTTTGGGTCAACATGCTGGAACAAAGTTCTGTGTCAAACAGAGGCCATAACTCAGCCAAATGTTTGAGAAGAAAATGTTGAAAATCAAGCTTGAGAGAGGTCAACTAAATTTAAAGTCTCATCAGTGCAGAAGTTATTTAGCAAAACAACCTTTGCATTAGACAAGATATGATGTAACAGCAAAGCTGGATACAGAGTATGGCAGAGATAAAAAAAGCTTCTCTAATTACATCTGTAAATAGTTATTGCTTTTAAAACATAAAGACAGGATATGCAGTAGTCCAGTTTGTACAGTGTTGAACGCAAAATCCCAGGGTTGCTGGTTTGATACCAGCCCATGCCAGATTAGACTGGTTGCTTCAGTGTGTCCTTGGTAAAGGCATTTAGTTCCCATTTTCTTGCTTTGCTATAGACAATAATGTATTAAAAGTGCCCTTACCCCACCCCCAAATGAACCATGTCAAACAATGTAATTTATTTTGTACCAAACTACCGTCTCTTCAAAATAATAATCCATAATCAATCACTCCTTATCGAACACATCAATATATTAAATATAATTCATCTGCCCATGAGGTTTATTTCTATACTGCCGGTAAACAATTACTGAATGGTTCTTATAATGAATACATATCTCTAGCACATCTTGTTAGTCTCCCTACTGTTATATCAAATCTGACAGCTTTGTACAGTAACACAAGTCATGTAAACACACCTCTAGCACATTTTGTTATTCTCCCTATTGTTTTATCAAATCTGACAGTTTTTGTATGGTAATACAAGTCACGCAGACACACCTCTAGCACATTTTGTTATTCTCCCTATTGTTTTATTAAATCTGAGAGTTTTTGTATGGTAATACAATTCATGTAGACACCTCTAGCACATTTTGTTATTCTATTGTTTTATTAAATCTGACAGTTTTGTATGGTAATACAAGTCACATAGACACACCTCTAGCACATTTTGTTATTCCCCCTAATGTTTTATCAAATCTGACAGTTTTGGTATGGCAATACAAGTCACGTAGACACACCTCTAGCACATTTTGTTATTCTCCCTATTGTTTTATTAAATCTGAGAGTTTTTGTATGGCAATACAATTCATGTAGACACACCTCTAGCACATTTTGTTATTCTATTGTTTTATTAAATCTGACAGTTTTGTATGGTAATACAAGTCATATAGACACATCTCTAGCACATTTTGTTGTTCTCCCTATTGTTTTATCAAATCGGACAGTTTTGGTATGGTAATACAAGTCACGTAGACACACCTCTAGCCATTTTGTTGTTCTCCCTTTTGTTTTATCAGATCTGACAGTTTTTGTATGGTAATACAAGTCATGTAGACACACCTCTAGCATATTTTGTTATTCTCCCTATTGTTTTATCAAATCTGACAGCTTTGTATGGCAATACAAGTCATGTAGACACACCTCTACTTGCTGTCAATTTTTAGGGATTGAAATTTAACTTAAAAAAACCTGTGCCATGAAAGTATTTTTTTTAACATCAAGTAAAACAAAATTTATTTTCATACTTTTACTATGATAAGCATCCTGTAAGAGTTTTGCAATAAAGTACCTATGTCCTCCAAGTAATCTCTAATACAAATAAAGGCACCTGTCAGTGGATATCACAAGTGGAAATGTAGTTTTCAATACATGTATATTTACACTAAATAATTATAAGTATTATTTTGCTTGATATAAATTAACATAACTGTCTTTCAAGCTACTAAAGCATATTCAAAAAAATACAGATGGTAATTTAATTTACACATGCTCAAAAACGAGATTCGCGGTATAGATCAGCAAAGACACAAAGCCATTGATGGATTCCTACTGGAATGATTCACATAATGATTCATTTTGTACATGTGTCATAAATATCACATCTAGTGTAATGCATGTAAGCATTATGAATAAATGTATGTACCCGACTACCAATGTACTTAACATAAACATGTTCATAACTGCAACACCAAACTTTTAATGCAGGGCTTGAAAATAACACTATAGTCTGAATACACCTCCCCATTTTTTTTGTACCCACCTACCGATTTAAAAAACGAAAAGCATGAATGAGATAAAAGATGCCCAGAAACTTTGTCAGTTCATTTATTGATTTATAATTTCAAACCTGATTATGCCCAAGTGGGACCCTAACACCATTGTCGTCTGTGCATTTCATTCCCAATGGAAGTTTTTGGTGTGTAAAAACCAACCCCATTTGCCAGCCATTTCCAGATTCTGGACAAGTTCATTTTCAGCGAAGAGATGTATGCAAAACCACACATGTATGTCCATAAAAGGAAAATACTAAGTTGTCTACTTCTGATATTTACAATGTCAAATCAAGCAAAGTAAAAGAACAACAACTATAAATTTGCCTTTCACATGGATTTAACAAGCAGTGTAATTTATATGTACATGTGTGCAAAGGGATTTAACTCTAAACTCTCAACATTACGGTAATTTCAGAATTACCTGGCAGTTACTGAATAGGATGAACTATGTCACAATTTTATCTGAGGAAATCAACTTGGCCATAGTGTACTTAGCATGGTGCTGTGTTAGTATTTAAAGTCCGTTATGCGTGACATGAGCAGAGAATGCCAATGTTATGGCCACTCTGGACACATTCAGGTTAGAAATTATAAATCAATGAATGAATTGACTAAGTTCTGTGCACTTTTTATCACATTAAAGATTTCCATTATTGAAATGGGGGTTACAAACAAATGGGGAGGGGTACTTACAAATGGGGAGGTATATTCAGACTATAATTAACAAAATTAGAGATAAAAAATTCTGCAGAAAAAACACTAAAATCTGAGGCTTCACAAATCCTTTTTGATCTGTAAAAATTCATGTGAGTGCTCATGTGTCAGACCTAATTAATAACACAATGGATGGTACTCACTTTCATGATTAATTGACCTTTTTATTTTGCTAAATGACACAGCACTTAAGAGGTACAATGTAGGTCCACTGCTGAAATGGTTATGTGTTCTTTGACACATCAGGTAAATAAGGGTGATGTTAGTCAAAACAGTCAACGTCAATGCTGAATTAGCCTGGTACCTTGACCCAGTGCACTAATTTCCAAACAAATGCCATAAAATGATGTAGTAGTGTTAAAACTTGCTGATCAGACAAGGTCCTGCTGCTAGAATCGACAAATAATGCAGAATTATACCATTATATCAAATAACAGGTTTTATTTTTTAATCATTGTTGATAAATAACTAATGCATTGTGAGGTGACAACTGGAAAGATAGTTCTTGCAAGGTGTGCAGCCACCCCAAAGCATCAGAAATTTGATGACCACAGAAAAGCACAACTGTAAATATGATCAAGAGAAAATCCTGGGAAAGTGAATATGAACAGCTGATATATAACCCATGAAAGGATGTGATGCAGTACACTTTCTGCATTACGTATTCAGAGAACTACAAAAGTGCATGAATTAGTGAAGATTAGATGGGATGATATTGTTATCCTGTGGATCAGTGACCAAAAAATCCCAATTTCCAGCCCTGCATTATCATCACTGTGAAGAAGATTCATACATTTTAAATAAGACACATCTGTGAATTACATGCAAAAAGTATTTCTGCATTTGACTGTTTATTTACATCTAGAACGTATGAACACTAAACATCAGAGTTGTGAAGATTATAGCATACAAATGCTTGCAGATATGGACCTTCTTGTTATCCTCATGCTGATGATGTAATAAATAAATACATGGCTTACAACTCAAGTATCCTATGCTGATGATAATTCCTTGAATTAAAGTCTTGTTTTCAAGATCAACCATTTATAGTTATTATTCTCCCATTTAATTTCAAATAATGGCCAGAAACATAAATATTTTTAATCTTATAAACATTTGTGTATATCAATGATACGATCTATTTTTCTGAATTCCTGAGAAAAAAAGGGACAAATTCACATTACTGTTATTCCTATCTTCTTGGACAGAAATTACAGTATTTCCCATCATAAGCCCATGGGCATGGCTCATAAACAATGTTTTAAAGGTGGAGGTTGGCTTGTCACATGACAAAGTTATTTTTTAAATTGAACAAAACCCAAAGTAGCTGCATAAATTGTGTGACAAGATGGATAATTATATATATATATATATATATATATATATATATATATATATATATATATATATATGGTAATAAACTTTATAGTGACAATGAAGGTGAGGCATTGTGAGCCAAATGATCAGAACAAATCAGAAAAATGTTGCCTTAATTAAAATGTCAAAGGGGAAAGTGAGTGTGCTGCAGAATTAATTCTCTAAAGCATGATTTAACTCAAGTATAAAGAATTTTCATTAAAGGGTTTAGGAATAGAGCAAATTAAAAAACATCATCCAAAACCTAAATACAAATTTTGTATGATACTGGTACCAATGTAGATGTTGAGATTGAATGTCACAGAATTAATTGTCTCAACTTCATAAAACAATTCAATCCTCGTATGATAAAAGCTTATCACAGAGCTTTTGGAAATATAGGTAAATAAAAAAACTGTAACCAAAACCTTAACAAAACTGATGACACTAGCAGCAGCAGAAAAGTGACTGCTATGTTTTGCTTGACACCAACATGAGCTCAACAAAAATCAGTCCTTCATAAGTATTTTATGAAAGGAGCTTTCATGAAAAATTTAAAAACATCCATTTTCATTCTTTTTCTGGTGCTTTATCTTTGCCCTTACCAATCTGAAATTAGTTATACTCAAAGAAGAAACTACATTTAACACAACTGAAAACTAGGCTTTCTCCTCTTATTTAAAAATATCTGAATTTATAATTTTTTAAAAAAGTTCTCTGTATAGATATTACAATTAATTAAAAAATTGTTATAGTAAAAAAAAACTTAGATGTCCATTTAATACACTTGATGACAGCTTATAAAAAACACTCTGCACATCATTCACAGCAACTGTATGAATTCCCACACAGGAGAGCTCTGGCTGCATAGGTCAAACTTTATGCAATACAATATCATCTGCCATTCATACACTAAGCTTTTCTTTTACAAAATATAAAATCCTCTAAATATTTTGATATAACAAAAGGTGAAATTAGCAGATGTGTTCACTGCACAAATTTGTCCAAATTCTTTTATCCAATTTAATTTAAGCAAAATGATTTCATCACTAATTCAAAGCTGCTGGACAACTAGCCTACACATAACATTTGGTTGACAAGGTCTTATCTCAACCAATTCTATATTTCCTTTCAGTAGAGATTTCTTTGGTTGGTAAAGCCTTTTATTACTCCTTATTATTCAATGTTCTAGTCAATTTCAGTATAGATTACTTGATAAAATATACATTTGATGCATAGCACATAATAGTTCATATTCCAATCATACATCGTCTCCATTCATCATTGTGTCCACAACCTCTTCCTCCACAACTTCTCCCTCTTCCTCCTGTGGTGCTGCATCACCCCTGCCACCACGGAACCCATTCATCTTGGCTGAAGTTATGGTCCTGCTGAGTGGAAGGTCCAGAGCTCTGTGAATGGCCTCAATGGTCTTCATATTGACATAGTAGGAAATATTGACAGCCGACACCTTGGTCTTCATGTCCTCCATGCATTGGTATGCCTGCCAGGAGATTTATAAGGACATTAGCAAAACTAATTACAGCATCTGACATGTATATACTATATATTCTTTACAGAATTATTCTGATATATAATTAACTCTTAAAATTATGTTTTAAATGTATTCACTTTACAGGATCCATGTCATAATTGTGCAAATTGACTTTTCTCCCAAACTAGAATAGGCTGATGTTGTGGGAAAATATGGAGTTGTGAGGGCAGAAAAGTAAAAAATAACCTATTTTTAAACAGAAGTATATACTAAACATACAAGTCAAATAATATACAAACAAAAATATTCAATAAAACTTTATAAAATTACTAAAAGAAAAGCAAAGTTTAGGTAAATTATGTTTTTCTGAGAATACTTACCCAATCACATTATGTTTGGATATTAGCCTGCTACCTTGTGAATCCTACCCTCCTAAAAGACAAAATTTGTCTTTTTTCCAATTGACCAAGGGTAATAACTCTTGTTCATTACCTCCCATTGGCACTGCAGGTGTTGCTAGTTTTAAGCTAAGCGAGATACTAACAAGGATGCTTGCATGGCTGGGTGGTTGGGAGGGTTTTTAAGTAATGTGATTGGGTAAAAATTCTCAGAGAAACAATTTACTTAAAAATGTGCTTTCTCCTTTGAATACATTCCCCAAATCACATTATGTTAGGAGAATAAATAATAGGAGGAGGGGATGCTGAGCATCCGAACTCTACCTTGGGTATCCTTCTAGGGAAGAATAACTGGATTCCACCTGTGAATGATAATCCGTTCCTCTAGTTATATAAGCAACACAACCTGGGTCACTTGTTCTGTGACCATTATCTATGGTTAAGAAGATGAAGATGGAAACTTTGTACCTACAAAATTTCACTAAACAGGTTGTGTTGATTGATTTAGATTGGTCTGGTGGCCATCTGTGCTGCTGCAACAAGACCAACTGAAATCAAGGTTTGCCTCTGTGATGCTGATCTCCAAGATGAAGGCTCAGTAAGGTTGACTCTCCATGACAGTCAACAGCTTCTATTATATTTCGGATCTAAATGATGGATTCAAAAGCAAAGCTCACAGAGATGGCTCAAAGCTTCTGAGCTGCAATCTTCGTGAGGTGACTCTAATCTGGTGAGACCTCAGAGTATGCTAAGCATACAAACCACTTCAGCCACAAAGCAAGGGCTTGATCCTGTGTTAGGCTCACACCGAAAAGGAAGAGGCATTTGTGCACGCCACAACTTACCTCTTTCCAGTTCCAGTAGTGCTTGAGAACACAAACAGGATCTTGCATAGCTGCTGTTTTCAACCTGTCTATGGAAGAGAACAAGCGAGTTACAGATGGCAACCTATTTTCGGCTACAAAGCCTGGTTGTGTCAAGAGAACCACTGAACCATTCGATCTGAACTGAAGAGAGTCCGGGTTGACATAAAGGGCATGTGGCTCACTTACCCAGCATGCGGAAGCTAAAGCTATCAGGAAACATAACTTGTATGATAATGACTTTAGTGAAGTGTGGGCTAGAGGTTCGAATGGATTCAAATCGAGCCATGTTAAAACCCAGGATTGGTTCCATTTGGAAACAAACTGGGATTTTGGTCAATTGAGACCAAAAAGGGCTAACAAGATCCAATAGGCTGATATCATGTCCAAAATCATGTCTGCCATAATGCTGGAATGTGTCCAATATCATGGGGCAGTAGCCTTTGACAGAGATTGGGGCCCACTGTTTCTCCTCAATGAGCCAAAGAAAAAAGTCGAAAAGTTGAGGGATTGAGGCACGCAGAGGGACGATGTTGTTCGTATGTCACCAGTCCCTGAAAACATGACACTTTCCCTCATATGCCTTCAGAGTGGATAGGCCTTCTTGCTCTTGAGATTCTCTGCACAATCAAAGGTTTGAATTGTTTGTCTCACAACGATGTCCTGATAAGAGCCAAGTGTGTAAAAGAAGAGGATGGTCCAGGCAAGGAAGGACCACCCATGATTGTGGTTGCCAGAGAAGATTCAGGTTTGCCTGGAATCTTCCTTGGAAGACCTATCACTAGAATGTGAAGATTGGTGACCCTGGCCTTTCCCATCTAGGAGGGGCTATTAGAATCATCTTGCCATTCTGACCTGTAACTTCTGCATTATTTTTGGTATCAGCACTGTGGGAGGGAAACCACAACCCCTCCCATATAATTGACAGTGCATCTATGGCCCATGCTTTTGGTTGTGGAACTGGAGAGATAAAGGAGGTTAACTTGTGATTCCACCTCATCACAAAGAGGTTGTTCATTGGATGCACCCAAAGTGCACAAATCTGAGTGAAGACCACCTGATGGAGAGACCATTCCATCTGAAGGACATGACCTCTCCTGGACAGAATGTTGGCCAAGACACCACGCATGCAGGGAATGTGTCTGATTTGTATGATGATGTGGAGACTGTTGCACCAACATAGAAACTGCCAAATCAGAACACACAGATTTGATGATTTGGTGCCTCCCTGTTTGAAGAGATATATCAAGTACACAGAGTTGTTGGACCTAATAAGGACCATATTACCTGAGAGTCAATCTTTTCAGAAGTGAAAGGCATTGATGACCGCCTTCATTTCTAGGATGTTGACAGGCATGGAGCCTATTTGTCCACCTTATAAAACAGATGAGCAGACATATCAACAGCTGCTATCTTCTTGTCAAGTGCCAGGAGATCAGTATGAAGGTGTCTGTCGCCTTAAGTCTATCTGATTAAGTAAAGAACCAGAATGATGGCATCTCTTCCTCCTCATTGAGATCTACTGATTCTTTAGAGCAATAGTAGGAGTGGAGGGCATTCTGACTAGCCAACCCCTTACAAATGCCATCAACAGTGGCTTGAAGGCTAAACTTCAGTCTGTTCCATGGTCAGATCTGAGTATGATGTGAATGATGACGGATTTGAAGAACTTTCAATGCACTCACTGTGTGTCAAAGTCCAATCTGAGTCTACCTGCAGCTCTGGAGATGAAATTACAGGTGGTATGAAGACTCAATTCCATCCCTATGAAAACATCAACAGCTCTCCTTTGTGGACAAGCAGTGAAAATACAGAAGTCCGGCACTGCTGGCTGGTTTGCCTGGTGAATGGTCGGTTTGGAAGCTGACAGTATAGAAGATGGTCCAGCTATCACAGGTACTGGTCGCTCCAAGGACATGGCTGGACAGACAGATTTCTCACTAAAATCCCCATCCAAGGGCATGTTACCGATGGTACAGTTAGACAGACAGATTTGTCACTAAGATCCCCATAAATCATAGTTGTCTGGACTGATTCAACAAAAAGGTCCCCATGTTGGAATGGCGTGATGGCCCGTGACAGTACAGTTTTATTATGCATTGGATCCAATGGATCTGGTACAAAGCCCATGCATCCAGACTTATAGGCCAGAATGCCATGCTTGGACATGTGGGGGGACTTAAGCCCACTTGGCTGCCTAAAACTGGGAAACACTCCCCGAATTAGTCAGAAATGAAAGCAATGAACTAGCTGGCTGGGCCATCTTCTCAAAAGGTCACCTGTGCTGGACGTTCGGTGATAGCAGTACAGTTGGTGACAACTGGAGGGCTGGTAACGATGCAGTATTATAAAGAGGTGGATCCAACTGATCCGGTACATTCCCCATGTGCCCTGACTTATAGGCCAGAAGGCCATGCTGAGACATGCAGGGGGCCTTACACCCACCGGACCACCTAAAAATGGGGGAATACTCCTTAAAAAGTCGGTATTGCCAACAATGAATCATAGGTTGTCTTCCTTGACTTATTCCATCTCTTCTTCCCTTCAATGCCAAAAGAACTATCGCTTTGAAATTGCATTTCATGCATTTAGTAAAGATTGCTCCAGAAATGACACAAGAAGAGAAAACAAAGCATAGATTATCAAATTAGTATGTGACTAACTAGCTAATATGGTAGCCAAGACTTCCTCTGATCATGTATTACAGATACTGCACATCATAGAAAGTGTATACTTAGTATAAACAAAACAAGAGTCATGGTAGATTTCAGTGCTCTGAAGCCGCAAATATAGCATTTAAATGACATTCTGCTAAAAGGACACACGAAGAGAAAGCAAAGCATACATTAGTAATTTATGAAGTTACTAACTCATTAATGCAAATATATTCCCTGTTACTAATGAAGGAATCGAAAAAGACAGTGTCACATTCAAACCTTATAGCCTATGCTTTGAACTTGTGCATTTCAAGTATTTAGTTGACTGTTCTACTGAAACTACACAAGAAGGGAAAAACGAAGCATAAATTAGCAATGCAGCATGTTAATAACTCACTAAAACCAGCTCCATTACAAATGGAGCAAACAAAAAAGGCAAAGTCGCGCTAACTCATAATGACCTGCAGAGGTCAAAGATAGCATGGTGTGACGTGGTCTTAAAAGGACAGAGTCCCTAAAGGTGACAAAATCACTCAAACTTGGCAGAAAATGAAAAAAGAAATGATACAATCTGCAGCAGAATGATTAATCCACACAACAAATCCAAAAGGAATGTTAGATGGTTCAACTGGAACATAAAAATGGCTTGGATTATTGGAGGATAAACTGTACAGTGTGATAAGTACAGTAGCGATGCTAAAAATTAGCAACCCTGGCAGTGCCATGGCCAGATAATGGGTAAGAGTTATTGCTGATGTCTATTGGCAATTAGAAAAAACAATTTTCGTCTTTTAGTAGGGCTGGATTTGCAAGGTAACAGGCTACTATTCTTGATGTAATGCGATTGGGGAACATATTCGAAGGAGAAATTAATTAGCTTAAAACAACAATGTATTACCTTGTCATTGCAAATTAAAATAACTTTGAATAAGTTGCTAGCGAAAACAGTTAGTGATATCGAGGTACATGTTCTTTCTTCCCACTATTTTTGGAGCAACAAGAAACAAGTGCAGCATAGTATTTTCATGCTTTTTCATAAACTTCTTGCCATTTCAGTGATTATTTTTTTTCCACAATTCTCACCAAGATCCATAATTCACACATGCGCAAGATCCATAATTCACACATGAAACTTGAAGGAGTGAGTGTAATTCTGTACATCTGTAGCCCAATCACTAGCAAATTTTAACACTACAGAGGCTTTTAGGCTGTTAACTTGTAAATGTTAATAAATGTACTTCATGTTTCATTCTTTGAATAGAAAAGTACACAAGGGATAATAGTCCTGTTTAGATATAGTGCTGAAATCCTGGATAAGATCATTTGTTTTAAATGCTGAGTGCTGAAACTATATCTGATATTCTTCAGCAACAAAGATTTTCAAATTGACTGCTGTGGTGACCATACTGGATAAAACTGGCAAAATTTTCATTTAGTAGCAACCTGACATCATTAAAAGTCTTTTGGTAAAACCCTATGTCAGTGTGACCATTGATTCACCAGGAGGAGGCATAACAATATTTTCAAGTTGGCCATCATGGCAACCATATTGGTTTTAAGAATCCCACCATTTTCATTTAGGACCAAGTATGTGTCAACATTGCCATCTGTTTAGGAGTTGCAATAACAAATTAATCAAGATGACTGCCTTTGTGGTCATAATGGATTTTAGACTGGTATAATTTTCAACTAAATAAGATGACTTCTGGTGAAAATCCCATGTGGACATGACTTTCTATTTAGCAGACAAAGCAAAAACAAGATATTAAGGATGGTTTCCACATTAAATGTCAGACCCGCACCATTTTCATTTAGCACCAACTGGAGATTATAAGCAGTCTTTAGTGAAAATTTCATGTTGATATGATCATTCACCTAGGAGAAGTGTGGTTGCCATATTGGAAGTCAGACTGGCAACACTTTTATTTAGATCATAACTGATGTCCAAAACCCCACTATTTTCATTTAGGACCATCTAGACTATGGGATAAAAGTGTGTGTAAACTTTTGATAATGGACAAACAGACAATAGACAACAGGCCATCCCATAAACTGTACTGATCTATGACCAGTAGCACTAAAAGGCTGATATTTTTACTGTAATTTGTTCAGACTTCGGCCACAATTAATATTTTAGGCATGTATAAGTGAAGTCTAACAGCACATTTTGATACACAAGGAAATATAGTTCAAACTGGGAAATTTTCAAAATGAAAGGGACAATGATTTTGTTATCAAAAAACAAATCTACCCATATAACTAATATGAAGATACCATAAAATGCATTATTAGCATTTATAAACAAAAGTAAAAGTTGATATAAGCTTCTCACAGCCTTCCATCTTTCCTTCCTGGCATAGTGCTCAATCATTAAGCCATACACATCTCCAATGCGGACTGAAAGGTCAAGGTCAGGCTCCTCTAGTAACACCTGACACTGTTTGATAGCCTCCTCTGGATCATCATCATATGTTCTGTAAAATAAGGATTTTTATAACAATTTCTGTGTAAATTAGAGCTAATTGGTGATCCTTTTTCTAGTCCAGAAGAGGGAAATTCAAGTAACTAATGAAGAATAACTTGATAACATGGGTTCCACAGAATATAGTGTCTTGCATATTTGTGGCATTATAATCATGCAACCGCCTGCTCAAGCTGGATATGAACTTCAGGCATATAGCAATATTGCATCAAAGTTTCAGCTGAATCTAACAACTAATGAAGAAGCATGTTCATAAGCTCAGCCAATCTGATGCAAGATAACCTCATTATTATTGGTGAATGTCACTATTACTCAAACTCATCCAAAATTTTGATGATATAACCTTTTATTATGAACATATCAATTTTCTACCCAAATAAGTCTGGAACTACTTTTTCCTTGCAGTTTCCTATTTAAGCTGAACAAGCGTGAGTAAATATGCTTTAGCTTCACTGTAAATGGGTAGCATTGTCTTCAACAAATCTGTATCACCAAGTTCCAATAATCTGTCCAATTGTATTGTAAATAACTATCAAAATAATAGTATCATTCCCATGCCATGTCCTCATCACAGCCTCTAAGAATGTCCTACCAGAAACAGTTAAAATGCTATCAGCACTGACTCATATTGAACTTGCCCATTTAGCAGACTGCTTAAATCTTCCTTGATGCAAAATCATACAACTGCACAATAGCTGTAAATCACATTATATGGCTCTGCTACCCCTATGTGTCATGAACCAGTGTTATTAACAGTGACAGTGGTGAAAATAAGTGACTGTTCTTACACACACTTTGTTCATAAAACTGATCTTCATGAACACTGGTAAAAAAAATGACAGTTTTATGACTTTAAATGATGCTCATATAAAATGGATTGGAATTTTCATCAATTTCTTTTCTCTTCAGTCATGTATTGAGATTTTATTAATTTATCCGAGAATTGATAATTATATAACAAAAATATCATTACCACAGTAATCTGATCCTGATTGCTAGATTATATCATGTTGTTATCATCAGAAAGTCTGGATCATGACTCAATGCTTCATGTCTCATAATTATTTGGATTTTCTAATGCTCAACATGACCTAGCAATCAAGATTGCAACACTGTGATAATAATACATATATACATACCAAATCTTATTAAGATCTGATCTGAATAAAACCTCTAGAATGTTCACAAGTTCAACCAATCAGATGCAAGATCATCTCATTAATAGGCATGGATATAGTTATAATCGACTCATCCAAACTCTTGATGATATGATAATATGAATTTGCATACCAAGTCTATTTAAAATCTATCAGAAATAAAAATACTGGGGTGTTCATTACCAAGTGTTGAAGGACAGACAGACAGACAACAGATGCAGGGCCATACGACAAACCAACATAGCATTTGGCTAAAAATTCTTGATCTGGTAACAGAACATGATGAATCAATGCAGTGCCTGAAAAATCCATAATGCAACTTAACTAAGTGTTTATGTATGTATGTATGTATGTATGTATGCGTATGTATGTATGGAATCTAATTATCATCACAATCTTGGCTATATGGTGTGCAGTAAGTATAGGTATCCCAAAAAAGGCAAGTACAACAACAATAAATTAAAAATGGGTACAATCCCTAAAATACAAGCTCCAATTGTTGATGTAAATCACATTTTTTTTAAAACAAGGTCCAAGACATAAGCCACACTCTTTTAAATAAGGTCCAAGACATAAGCCACACTCTTTTAAAACAAGGTCCAAGACATAAGCCACACTCTTTCAAAACAAGGTCCAAGGCATACCCTACACTCTTTCAAAACAAGGTCCAAGACATAAGCCACACTCTTTTAAAACAAGGTCCAAGACATAAGCCACACTCTTTTAAAACAAGGTCCAAGACATAAGCCACACTTTTAAAACAAGGTCCAAGACATAAGCCACACTCTTTTAAAACAAGGTCCAAGACATTAACCACACTCTTTTAAAACAAGGTCCAAGACATAAGCCACGCTCTTTCAAAACAAGGTCCAAGGCATACCCTACACTCTTTTAAAACAAGGTCCAAGGCATACCCTACACTCTTTCAAAACAAGGTCCAAGGCATACCCTACACTCTTTCAAAACAAGGTCCAAGGCATACCCCCCACTCTTTCAAAACAAGGTCCAAGACATAAGCCACACTCTTTTAAAACAAGGTCCAAGACATAAGCCACACTCTTTTAAAACAAGGTCCAAGACATTAACCACACTCTTTTAAAACAAGGTCCAAGACATAAGCCACGCTCTTTCAAAACAAGGTCCAAGGCATACCCTACACTCTTTTAAAACAAGGTCCAAGGCATACCCTATACTCTTTCAAAACAAGGTCCAAGGCATACCCTACTCTCTTTCAAAACAAGGTCCAAGACATACACCACACTCTTTTAAAACAAGGTCCAAGGCATACCCTACACTCTTTCAAAACAAGGTCCAAGGCATACCCTACACTCTTTTAAAACAAGGTCCAAGACATAAGCCACGCTCTTTCAAAATAAGGTCCAAGGCATACCCTACACTCTTTTAAAACAAGGTCCAAGGCATACCCAACACTCTTTCAAAACAAGGTCCAAGGCATACCCTACACTCTTTTAAAACAAGGTCCAAGACATAACCACACTCTTTTAAAACAAGGTCCAAGACATTAACCACACTCTTTTAAAACTAGGTCCAAGACATAAGCCACGCTCTTTTAAAACAAGGTCCATGGCATACACCACACTCTTTTAAAACAAGGTCCAAGACATAAGCCACACTCTTTTAAAACAAGGTCCAAGGCATACACCACACTCTTTTAAAACAAGGTTCAAGGCATACACCACTCTTTTAAAACAAGATCCAAGGCATACACCACACTCTTTCAAAACAAGGTCCAAGGCATACACCACACTCTTTTAAAACAAGGCCCATAGAACAGACCACACTCTTTTAAAACAAGATCCAAGACTTTTTCACACACCACCATCATAAGATGCATCTCTGGGCAATAAGGCTGCCTCCATTAGACACTTCTTATGACCTGTGATATATGGACTGACGGACAAGAGTAGCACTGACTTGGTGGGGCAAAGAAAAGTTTACAGTGGTAACACAGTAATACCCTATTTACTTATTACAATGTGTACCACCTGCCACCTGCCAAACATTAAAGACCCAAATCTACCCTCAAATCATAAGCTAAAAGTTCCGAATCCACACTATTCATTCAAGGACTCGTATATGGTGGTCTCACATTATATACAGGTAAACATTATATCTAAAGACAGTTAAAAATAAATCTTGTTCAGTTAGAGCATCCTCACAAAAAGATTAAAGTAGTCCCTCAATATACTGCACCTCAGTATAGTGCAGTTCATCACATTATGATGGGATGAATGTAGTTTTGATACTGATTGTACCATACTACAATGCAACTTTACTTATAACATGGTATGTTTTTATGGGTGAGGGACTAATGCATTACTCAGGTAACATAATTAGGTCACCTGAGAATGTCTTGTAAACCACACAAACCTATTTCTCTCATGCGGTGCAGTTCAATACAAAATTATGGTCATTTTATCTACAGATAATGTTACATGCTTTTTATTTTATTCAAGGACTGAGAAATGATGATTAGAACACAAAAAACTAAACAAATGAATTAATTTGGGCAATGCTGTTTAACTAACACTAACAGTTTTTGTAGGAAGGTCAGATCAGCAGCCAACTTACCTTCGAGCTGTCACAAACTTTTTGATAAGGGTCATCTTATTTTTCAACTGTCCCAATTTTTCTGCCTGTGCCACTTCATCCATCTTTGCTTTACTCATACACTTGTATGCCTCCCCTAGTGCCCCCAGGGCCTTATCATAATTCTGATACTCGTCAATTTCTACCTGTGCACAGGCATCATAGAAAGCTGCTAAAGAGTCTAATGCTCTGCCTTTGGTATAAAATCCAATTATGTTTTTCATGATTTCTGGATCTTTTCTCCAATCCAGGGACTGCAGATAGTTTGCAGCCATCACATAAATTTCCTTCTGCCTTGAAACACCGGCAAAGAATACAATTTTCTCTGTGTCTCCTGACTTCAAAAGGGCCTTCATTGCCTGCAATTAAAACAACTAAAATAGTTATATATCTATATATATATTAGAAGTACCAAAAATATCTGATATTCTGTAGTACAGGCAGGCCCAACCCATGGCTTTATGTGGTCCAGTCATTCACATTATGTGGTTAATGGTCATGTAGGCTGCCCTTTTGAAAATAGGCATAATTAGTGATAAGGAACTGTTCTTGCTCATGCAGCCCACAGCTTTAAGCATTTTATCTGTTTTGGCCCCCAGCCAAACAAAGGTTGAACACACCTGCTGTAGGACATTTGCTCTTTTAGTAGCAGTGGAAAGTGTGGCTGGTGATGGCAAGCATGACCATTTCCAGCAAATGTTCAGACACATGTACTTATTTTGATTCACAATGAAACTAAAACAATGTTGAAATAAAGCTGTAAACAACAATGTATAAAAGTTGAGATTGCTGCATCCAAAGAGTTTTATGTTTCTTGCATAAAAAGCATAAAATTATAAGAAAAAAAGAAAAATACCTGTATCTGTACTGTACAATAAATATAATTATAGTAAAGACACAGCTATATATAGCATAGATAAAGGTATTTCATTTTATTAACTTTTTGTCAAATGCTCAAAATGTCAAATACCCATGCTGCATCTGTGTGACATGCTTTCTTTCTAAAATGTTTAGCTTCCAGCACTCTAATTACTGTTAAGTGGTTTAGACCAAGTGCTTCATGTCCCAAAAGGTACATGTAGTGACTGGCCTCACAGATTCATAATGTGACAATTTCTTGAACAAAGTAACAAGTATATTGCTTTCTGACAGTTTCATCTTTCGAAGAAGGCTTTTTGTTCAATACATCCCACATGGTCAACAATGGATGACTTTTCAAAATCCGAAACAGCTGGATTGACAAAATTGTTCCTCTGCTTGTGCTTTTGATATAACTTGCAAAACTTCATATTTAATGCTTTGTTGTATCTTGGCCATGAAAATTGCTTCTGCCATTTGCTCTTGAAATTTCTTGACTTACTTCAGATTAAAAATTCTATCCTGATTGCCGCTCTTTTTCATAATCATGATGATCATTATTTTGTTGTGTACATTTAAAATCTATGACAACCCTAGTGAAAATAATAGCAGTGTATCCTTTCTATGCTCTTATTAATTGTTAAATACTTTATTACTAAAGAAACAATTAACAAAATTAAGATGAGTGCTTGTTTGATCTTTACTCCTCTTTTGTTTTCTACATCATTACTGTTATTCTGAAACAAAGCTGCAACAATATTGATTGTTACGGTGCTGACAATTAAAAGTTGAGATTCTGTCTGATGCTTGACAGTATGCATAGCAGTAAAGATGTGTTCACTCTAGCATGACAGGGTATATCTTAATCTGGAATTAGAAGGTAGGATTAGTTAGCAATTATAACCAAAACTTGGGTGGTACGACACCTGTCATATGTAGACCTGCCATGCCTTCTGTCAGGCAAGGTGTATGCAATTATATAAATTTAATATCATAACTCTTGAAGTTAATAAAAGAAAAGGAATAAATTTAATTTTGATATCTTCTAAATATAGCTGGTTGGATTTTTCATGGGACAGTTACGGCTATATCAACCCCTATATGGATTAAGTTTTTGTTTTCTTTGTTTTAACAATTTCCTTGATGTTATAAAGTTATCATAATTCCAAGACTTCACCTTAATCTTGTTGCCAGCCTGTGTGAACTTCTTTGTGGCCAGATGGTACTGGCCCTGATGCATGCATACTTCTCCGATAGCTTCTAAGATCTTCAGACGGTCCATTGGATCGTTGCCAGTTTCATCTTTCTCTGGAGTGAGCTTCTCTGCCAGATCTTCACTGATCTCTACATGCTGGTCCATGCAGATCTTCAGTGCCTCCCAGTACTAGAATTTAAGTTCAACTTTTCATTATATGTAACTGTACAAGCTTTAAGTTCAATCTGTATCCGTGTTCTTTATATCTCTGGTATGAGCCCAGTGTACCCATATCAAGTTTTACAAAACTTTTGTTACAACAGTCACCAAAAATGGGATCTGCCTAATGACTATTTACTTTTTTAACTGAAATATCATGAAAATTTCAATTTTGTATGCAACGAAAAAAATGCAGACATATTTCCAGTACAGCATGCTGCTGGTTGTCTGTATCCATAACCGAAAAGATGGACACTTTTGAATCTTGTGAACAACTGAATTGGAACTATGGAACTACTGTAAAACTGTATTAAATTGGTCTCAATTAACCAGATGATTATATTAAAGAAAGAAATACAGTTAGCTGCCTACATAACTAATGATGGTATCATGGGAATGTATCAGTATCAATATGTCAAATAAGAAGGTGGATATGTGTTTCACTTCACCTAACAAGTAAGCATACATGTTTCAAAGAAAATATAATTCTGATTTGGCAAAGAAATGGGAGTGAGTAAGAAGTAATCCATGGACCTATGTCAGCTTTCTGCATTCTGTGCAGTAAGCACTTTAGCCCTGGCAGATAGGATGATGTTTTGCATGTAGAGAGAAGACAAAACTCAAAGCAATTTGTATGGTGTGAGACAGTCAAGTATCCTAGTTAAGCATTTTTCTGTGAAGAAAAGTCTACTTCAGAACTGGATGAAAATGTAATTATGGCTGAGACTAAGTTTCACACTTTTGTGCTGAAATCAGATAATTATCAAGACAGTTCGAAAAATAAAATATTTCTATCAAAATTTTTTTACCTTATGTTTTTATACTTATGACAATAATTTTTAAATCAAATTAATCATACTTAGCTAGAAAGAATAGAGAGGAACAGCAAGGTATGAAGATTTGTAAAATTCAATTTTTAAGACACGGCTAATCTACCCTGTAACTTACATGTATCTGCTAGTGTGATCTTTAAGCTGCTGGAAATGGGGAATACAAAATCATACAAAGCTTGTTATTGTTAAATTTTAAATTCCTCTTCAACGCATAACATTCTAATTCAAATCTCACCTTTACATGTAGCTGGCAGACAATACCATGCTTGCCTATACAGAAATTCAAAAACTCTAAAGGGTAATTTTGGGCGCTATTTAACACAAAATTAAGCAATATGACTCTAACATAACAAGAGGTCCAAATGGGCCTGATATTACTAACATGACTGATAACTGCACAATAGTCAAATGCAGGATGAGCTGGACAAGAAATATGTATCAGTAGCACACTTTCTACTTCACTTTTTCAGTTCTGTTGATTCCATATGTTATGAAAACATGTTTTAAGAGTTTCTCTAGTTTCATATCTTCATTTAAATTTGATTGCATATCAGTACCATAGGTCTAATATTGAAAGGACCCTATGCCATGATGCTCTGTGCCAAAGTTGATCAATTCTGTCTGGTAGTTATTTTTATATGAATCTGTGTAAATGTTTTGCTTAGTAATGGCAGCCACTTGTGATGGCAGAATGGTTATCTTTTGAATAAATCAGAAAGGCATTCAAGCTATGACACTTTCTGTCAGATCTGGCTACATTCCATTAAGTGGTTATCATCAGAAGATATTTCTATTTTTAATAACAGCAGCCATATTTGATGGGATCTTTAGATCTGAAAGGCATTCAAGCTACAACACTTTCTGTCAAATCTGGTCAAATTCTATTAAGTGGTTATCAGATAAAGGATTCAATATTTTTAGTAATAGCAGTATATTTGATGGCAGACTGACATAATTAAACTTGTATAAACATTCAAGGTCTTCATGCCAGTATGCTTTTCTTCAAGACTCAGTAAACTTATTCATTAGTTTTGGAGATGTTTAATGGCTTTACTATTTTTAGTAATAGTAGCCATATCTGATCATGGATCAACATCATTTGTATAAACTTTAAAGGTTTTATTGTAGGATATTTTCTGTCAAGTTTGGTCAAATTGTATTCATTGACTTTTGGAGAAGTCTTTTAAAGTTTCATATTTTCAGTAATTGGAACCATATTTCATAATGGATCAGAATCAATGGTACAATCTTGAGAAGTCTTCATACAAGGGTGCTTCTGTCAATTCTGGCAAAATTCCATTCAGCAATCCTGGAGAAGAAGTCATTATATTTTTTGTATTGGGGACCATATTTGATACATGGACTGACCTTTTCTATTTTTGGTACATCTGATGGTAGATTAGCATCATCTGTATAAACTTGAAAGGCCTTCATGCCAGGATGCTCTCTGTAAAGCTTGGTCAAAATTGTATTCATTGGTTTTACAGCTGTAAAGCTTGGTCAAAATTGTATTCATTGGTTTTACAGCTGTAAAGCTTGGTCAAAATTGTATTCATTGGTTTTACAGCTGTAAAGCTTGGTCAAAATTGTATTCATTGGTTTTACAGCTGTAAAGCTTGGTCAAAATTGTATTCATTGGTTTTACAGCTGTAAAGCTTGGTCAAAATTGTATTCATTGGTTTTACAGCTGTAAAGCTTGGTCAAAATTGTATTCATTGGTTTTACAGCTGTAAAGCTTGGTCAAAATTGTATTCATTGGTTTTACAGCTGTAAAGCTTGGTCAAAATTGTATTCATTGGTTTTACAGCTGTAAAGCTTGGTCAAAATTGTATTCATTGGTTTTACAGCTGTAAAGCTTGGTCAAAATTGTATTCATTGGTTTTACAGCTGTAAAGCTTGGTCAAAATTGTATTCATTGGTTTTACAGAGATGTAAAGCTTGGTCAAAATTGTATTCATTAGTTTTACAGATGTAAAGCTTGGTCAAAATTGTATTCATTGGTTTTACAGCTGTAAAGCTTGGTCAAAATTGTATTCATTAGTTTTACAGATGTAAAGCTTGGTCAAAATTCTATTCACTGGTTTTGCAGAAGTCACTTAAAGGTTTTCGTAAAGGTGGCCATATTATTTCATTGCAAATTTTGGTGGAGGATCATAATCACTTCATGCAAGAGTACTTTTTGTCAAGTTTGGTAAAATTCTATTCAGCAGTTTTGGAAAGAATGTCATTTAAAAACTTTTTATAGTTCTAGTTATGTGGCTATATTTGAAATGTGGACTGGCATCATTTGTACAAATCTGAAAGGATTTTTCATGCCAGGATACTTCCTGACATATTTGATCAAAATCTTTTCAGCAGTGTTTGTGAAAAGTTGTTTAAAGGTTTTTCTACTCTGAGTCACATTAGCCTTATCTGATGGCAGATCAGAATCAATTTAGAAATTTAAGAATTTTTGACAGGTCTTCATGCCAGGATGCTTTCTGTCTACTCTGGTCAAATTCTATTAAGTAGTTTTGGAGAATAAGCAATTCAAATATATTTTTTTTAGTAATGGTGGCCAGTATCAATTGTACAAATCTGAAAATCTCAAAGCCTTTATGTCTTATACTTACCTTCTTCCCAAGGGCTAGCAAATCCACTGCCTTGTCATATTGTCCATTCTCAAGGAAGAAGTTAGCACATCTCTGAAGAAGCTCTGGGTCAGCTCTCCCATCTAAGTCACCAGATATCATCTGAAGTGCTCCGAACTGCTTAGCCCGGAATGCAAGATCAAGAGCTCTTGAAAAGTTACCAGCCTGAAGACAGACATTTTTGCAAATCAGATATCATACCACAGTGTCCTATATTACACAGGTAAAGGTCTATTTTTGGATGTGCAATATAAGTCAACCACAGTGTCCAATATTACACAGGTAATGGTCTATTCTAGAATGTGCAATTGCAAGATTCTAATTTCTAAAATATTGTGCTTAAAAATCATCTGAATATGTCAAAATCATGCATCAAATTTTCAAACTATACTTTAATTTCTTCATTAAATCTCTCCAATATTCCCTCTACTTTGTTACATGGAGGGGAAATTTCTCCAGATAATCTCAGTACTAGAACAGACCCTGATGGATCATTATGAAATTATCTTACTATGAACAAACATAGCCTGATACCTCACAAGAGGACACTGACTTTAACTGATTTGGCTTCCAGAATATTTAGTCCATCTCTGATCATGATCAAACGAATTACTGCAGATTATATTTGTGAATGTTAAATGGTATCAGGACATCCCAATATTCATTAACTTTAGAAGGACAGGAATTTATTGATATTTCAACATTTATTTTGCTGAAATGAGACTTAGCATGTCCTTTAACATGTTAAAGGACAATTGTGGTTACATTTAAGTTGTTGTTGTGCATATTAAAGTGAAGATCTAAAAATGTAAATATAAAGAATTATACAAAAACACTTCTAAACAAACGTAAACACAAAGTACTGCAAAAGGAACAAAACATGGATGCATTTCATGAATTGGTTTGAAAATGATAATCCAGGATCAGATTCTTTACAATTTTTCATTCCTAATAAGCTGTCACATTGATCTTGTCAAGGCAGACAGAACTGATGTGATGACATCATCATGGTGGTTACATCTGTAAAACTCATTTGAATGAAACAAAATATGCATGTCTACTAAAATTGCTGAAAAATATTCAAAAAACAATATTTTTACATTTACTGCCATTTTGCTTATATTTTTATTTATTGTAAATTCAATGCTACCTTGCCACTTTTTGCATTAGCTACTTCATTAAAGCACACTTTTAATAAGGCAGAATACAAAAGCAATAATTCCCTCCCTTTAATACTCAACAATGAAAAACCAAACTTCAATAATTTCCATTTCATTTCTTACAAACAAAATGGTGAATAGAACATGCAAAATTCTGAATCTGAGACTGTAAATGTGGAACAATAAAATGATGGCTGAAATACAGGCATTAATGGAATGAAAACAAACTGATGACTGAAATACAAACATTAACAGAGTGTAGACTAAATGCAAATGAAATGTTCTAAATACATTTCAAATGCAAATGAGGCACAACTGAAAAGCAAACAAAATGAAGATTTGGTAATATTACCATTTCAGCGTATGAACCATAAGTCAACAGCTGTGCAATTAAACTCATGATATAATATTCATTTCCACCATAAGCTTATGAAAGATTCTTTCTAAATGTCAATTTGACATTTTAAGCTTACTAAAATTACGTTTCACAGCTATGTTTGCTTAATTATAAACCTTTATCATGGAAGTAAAAAATATATTGGTTCAATTTAGGCACTGACTGTGGACTTAAAGTCAAAAATTGAAATTAGTGTCAGATTTATGAACAATCACTAATCCTACAGATAATACTGATCAACTGCCACAATAAAGGTTAAAAGCCGTGTCAGTGAATCACCAATGAGAATTATTTACAACAGCTGTTACAAAGTGTGGAGGTAAAGGAAGAAAAGAAAAACTTATGGTAAGTAAATACATGAAGATGTCCAATTATATTTCCTGGTCAGTTTTTATTTGTTTGGATTCAGCTTCAACTGTGAAAGATTAGTCTGAAACACCAAAATAATGCTTTCTATTGGACATGGGAATGGGGATGGGTGTGACATGACATTTCATCTAAGTGACATGAAACAGCCTCAAAACTAAGTTATGTCAAGATCAATTTGAATCAAGACACTTGTGTAAATCAAGTCAGTGTTAAGCAACCACCTTTACCAAGTAGCAAAAATGGCCTCTAGTGACCAGTGACCACTTAGTCCTGATTTCATTTACTTTTTGTTTGCTGGGACTGTAGAAATGTGACTGTTTAAGACTGATGGTGGCTTAAAAAAGTTAACTTCTACCAGAGGTGTAAATGTCACTCATAGTGCTGTGATATCTTGAATGCCACTGATAAAATAAAGTCAACTGTAAAAGAATAAAAAAATTTTAAATTAAAATTGAATTACCTTGTGATACAGCATGACAGCCTTGTCCTGTGATCCTGGTTTCTGCTCATAGTATCTGGCAGCCTCCATCATGTCCTCAGGACGTCCAAGCAGGGCTAGATTCAGCAGCTGATCTTCAAAGCCATGTTCCTTGAAAAAGGTAAAGAGCATAGATCATGTCCAATAATGATACTGAAATTAAACGGCTAGGGCAGAGGGTGCTTAGTTTCCAGATATGGCATGCTCTATCCAGGAACTTTTAACCTGGTAAAAAGACATTCAAAATAAAAGCTTAAATTGTGTTGCAAGTGCACAGAATGTTTTCCAGTTTGTAGAAAAACATTGTTATATGATTAAGACATATACTTTTTATTGGCTATTAAAAATCAACTTTTATTCAGTTCTGCTGCATGAACAGTTCCAAATAACCTTCAAGACCTTCATGCTGAACACAAATTCTAGATTATAAAACCATGTACACCTCTCCCTCGATAACTCGCGCACATTGGGGTCCAAAAACACAGACCGCATTATAAGCGAGGGTGCAAGTTACCGAGGGACCTCCAAAAAACCTGCTAGACATCCAGAAAACTGCGTGGTTGGGGTTGAGGGGAGGGGGAACTGGGCTGTTCAATGGCTGAATCCTCATTTTATAACTGAGTCGAGAAAAATCGTCAATGAAGTGCTTTTAGAAACAGTAAAAGTAAAATGGATACTATTCTAACATAATATCTTACCTTACATAATCTAATAGCATTGCCATAAGCTGAAGCTCTTTGAAAGAAGTGGATCGCCTCCTTTATGTGATCCTGATTCTCATACTGCCGTCCCAGATGATAGCATGCAGCTTTGTCTCCAGTCTCATTACAGATCTCAGAAGCCTGAAATACAAGAAGAGGACCTCAGATGTCAAGCTTTTATGAAATTCATGATAGGAAATGATTTATCTCTGTTTTGTGAGCTTTTGGACAGCAAAATACTGAAATCATTCTACATACTGAATCAAATTAACATGAAATGAGCATAAATATATTTACCGAATAATGAAATATGCTGACTTTTCATTCAATAAAGTGCTGAGAAATTTCTATGGTATTACCATTATTATGGTATTTGGATTACCTTGCACATTATTCTTAT
Organism: Megalonaias nervosa; assembly: GCA_016617855.1. Taxonomy (NCBI): domain Eukaryota; kingdom Metazoa; phylum Mollusca; class Bivalvia; order Unionida; family Unionidae; genus Megalonaias; species Megalonaias nervosa. The sequence continues at coordinate 48,739 of JAECUM010005445.1, read as the reverse complement.
ACCATGTCTTACAGCATGTCTTAACAAAACATGAGGCACATGTAGATTTATATTATATGCCATACCAAGACGTTCTTCATGCTCGTTATCACTGGTTGCATTCTACAGATGGTCATTCATGAGATTTTTTTTGGCTACAAAGTTGACAAAATAGTGTTTTAGCATGTCTGACTTTATCCACATTTGATGCAGATTTTGTTAACATGGATTTCAGAGTTCGCATATTTGTTTAGTGTGCTTTTATGAGATCAGGATTCTGCATGATGTGTGATGCCATTCTTGCCACCATAACAGACAATAAAACCAGCTTTACAGAAAAGTGGAATGCATATTCATATCCCTTTGAATGTAACTGTAACCACTGAAATTCTCATTTCCAACCATCATTGGATTTTGTTATATTTTGGTTGCTTGGATTTTAGTGTTTTGACATTGGCACTCTTAGACATCTAGACAAACTTTAAACACCAAAGTCACACTAACCCAGTTTTATGCCACTTAAGCTCTTGAGTAATCCAACCATAATCAGTTAACATCTTTAATCCTGTCCAAATTATTTTTGATTATGCACATAGTGTAGACTCTAAGGCAGTTCAGTCATGTGATCACAGGCAGTATTACCATAAATATACTACACTGGAACCAGAATGTGAAGAAAAAAAATATCACTGATAATTCGTGTTTACAGGAGATTTCAGTGAGTGATGGGAGGGACAGGAGACACCTGTAAACTTGGGAGAAAACCCCTCCAAAGTGGGAGGTTCACATGTTTAACTGCATATCTTAAAATTAGCTGAAATAAAAAATAGGAACTGTATAAAATACCAAGACAGCATTAAATTTATAACAAATAAAAATACAACTGAAGCTGTAATTAATGTATAAATAAAGTTATAGCATATCTGTCGCTGATTTTATATTTTATTATGTTTCATTCAAACACAAATTGAACAAATACAATCACCAGTAATAATGTCATCACATCAATGGTGTTTGTCATGCCTGCCTTGAAAAGAACAATGTTGCCGCTTGTTAAGAGAAAAAATGTCTGTCAGTGTATAAAATCTGATTTTAGATTATTTCATGTGAAAGAGCTCTTGAATGTGGAAATCATATGGCAGCCTGAACTTAACTGATTTTAAAATTCACATTTCATTTTCATTTACTATTTCTTGTTCTGTAATTTGCATTTTGCTCTCCATTTCAATTAAAATGTTGCCATAATTTTATGTACATTCATTCTGCATTTCACTGGCATTAGATCTTCATTTCATTTGATTTCATTCTGCATTTCACTGGTAAATTACATGTTTTGGGGTCTGTAACTACTACCATAGATGACAACTGCAACAAATACTAGAGGCCAATGAAAGACAATAACAGACTGTAAAATCAAGTGCTGGTGATGCCCAGCCCAAACGAATTATAAAGTCAATGTGGTTATATAGATTTTCAACTTGATGAAAACTGAAAAATAATACTATGTTTTTAAATTTCTGTAGCTGTGTCCATGGCATGACCACTTTATATCCAAAATCATGTTATAATGAAGGGTGCTGCATCGAAGGAGAGCTGTATCTTCATTTTATCAACATATCTGACCTTTATATAAAGGACATCTGTCCATAAATGACAAGATTTTGTGGAATCTTTATAGACAGGTTTCAATGTAACAGTCATCTCAACAGGAGAGTAGAAACCATTTTCCTACCTTGTCCATTTTGTTACAGTAGCAGTGGACTCTAACTAAAGACAGGTAGTCCTGAGCCATCTCGTAGTATTGCAAGGCACTCTCAGTTTCCCCAGTGCTCTCCATGTACTGAGCATACCATTTCAACAAGGCCCTGGTTAACAAGATAATACCATATTGGCTTGTGTAAAATGCATGTACAACAACAAACATCTACTGATTTCATGTTACCTGCATACACCCTGATCTGCTGACATCTACTGCACCAAGAGATATGGATCTATGTTCACATTTATGTAAACACACAGGAAAATTCTAATAAAAGCAACATGGAAAATTAAGTAAAATATCACATATGGCAGAAATACACTTCTTACAATGTACATTTATGTTTGTATATAAAAGTTAGGGATTATATATATGCATTTATTTTATGCTAGGCTATGAATTATTGCATTTTCCAAGTGAAATAATTGTGAAAATTCACATGAGTGAAATACAATAAATATTTTTACGACTGTGTTGATTACATTACAATAAAAAACTCTGACCAATTTTTACACAGTTGCATAGTCTAGTAGTAAGTATGGACATCTAGCATGCAGACGAATCAAATTCAAGTCTAACAACCTGCATTTTTTTTATATGCTGTTTAGCTTTGAATTTCAAAGGAGGATTATGCTACTACAGATGTTTTCTATGGAATAAAGCAGAACATAAAGAGGGATTGTGCTATTGAGATTATATCATACACTGTTACAAAAGAAAAAAGGCAATAGCCCAAATTCCTGGAGCAAAGTTATTTGTTAATATGTGCATCTTCAGGTTATGACTATCATATTCATAATGTTTCAAGACAATCCATCAAAAGCTGCTGGACTAGTTGTGTTAATGAGTGCCAGACAGAAGGATATATGACTCGAGCATTATATAAACCACCAGCTCTACTGGGAGTAAAAACGTTGTTCGTAGCCCAGTCAGAAGTGAATTATAACTCTGAAGATGTATCCAGATCCATTACAAACTAAAAATATTTTATCCCATGTTTCATCCTATCAACATTCGAAAAGAGGACTTCTCCTATGAAAACAGTTGTTGATTTTCAACTGTAATCTATTTTCAAGTTTGTTGTTGTATATAATAACTGTTATACATAACTATAAAGAGCAAAATAAGAGAATTTTAATGTTTTATAAAGTCTTAATGGTATTTCATAAGCATTTTAATCATCTGTAACAAAAATATGCAAAACAAAGCAACTATTTGGAATATGTTACAATCACTACTCTCCCATTGTAAGAAAATTGTCTTATTCTGGTTAAACCATATTCAATAGATGACTAGTGTATCTTGATACTTCTCTTTACAGTAAGTATGTGTTTGTGTGCACTAAACTGAATAATCACTTTACTCTGTTCAAGGTAGCTATACTGAAGTTGTTCTGATTTCTCCCTGATTTTTTCTAATTTTCTTTGGTTATATGCCAATAAAGTGACTACTGCGTAAGTTTATGATGATTAAGCTATCCAAGTCATCACATTAACTGAAAGTGCATAGAAAAATATCTCGTCTATACTTGTCCTTATGCTTGTTGATATACTGTTCCAGTGTCTCTGGTTCATCAAACAGCATACGAGGGACTTCAAACCTGTGAGTATCGGATTTCTCATAACTGAAAAAGATGAAAAAATTATACTTAGAAGAGAATATAATCATATAAGAATTAAATAAAATTAATCCTCATACTTGCATGTAAAAAAATGTTCAACTTTCAGTTGTATTTGTTGTCGGTTTTTTTATATACCTGAAACTGTTACCTTATCCTGTCATTTTTTGTAAACTCATTTGAATACTGAGACAACTACTGCAATCTTTCAAAGTGTAAAGCTAGTATTATATTTCTCACTTGTACCTGATGAAATTTAGTGAAATAAAAATAAATGTGTTATACTCATTTTGAAGATTAATTTGGAGATGTGCACATTACTCAGAAAATCAGCTGGAAGTATTATGTTGATTGTGCCATTTACCATAATACTGACTGAGATTAATCTCTAAATAATCAAGAAAGTGAATGAAATTAAGTATAGTTACATAGTTATCTGCCCTTACTTTGGAATGGCTTCAGTGAAGTCTCCCTTGGCCTCCATATGTTTAGCATAGTTGTAGTAGGTGGCTCTCAGGTGGATCCTGTCATACATCTCTGCTGTCTCTTTTGCCTGAAATTACATTCTTCGATATATACAAGAAGCTGAAAATGGCCTGCATGTCTAGCCAACTTCCAGGTTTCAGCAATGAGGGTGTTTATCAAGCTAAACAGGTGCACAGTAAAGCTATATTTCAAATTCAAAGAGGGTGAGATAAAAAGGCAATGAAATAAAAGGAAAGTTAAAAACTGCAACAATGAGATTAACCAAGGGTGTGGATGGATACAGAAATGGGTGTTTGAATGGATACAAAGATGGGTGTATGGATGGATAGAGAGATGGGTGTATGGATGATACAGAGATGGGTGTATGGATAGAGACAGATATGGGTGTATCGATAGATAGAGATGGGTGTATGGATGGATACAGAGATGGATGTGTGGATGAATAGAGATGGGTGTATGGATGGATATGCACACAGATGCCAAGTCATTGCTATGTCAAGCTTCCACCTAGAAAGATCAAATTTTATCATAGGTTACAATGAAAACTTACTGACCAATGAACAAGGCAACAAGAACAAAACACCACATAATTAATAAGTGAAAAACCTATTATGTCATAAGTAACAATGAAAACTGACTTATCATCAAACAAGGCAACATGAACAAACACCACATAATTAATAAGTGAAAAACCTGTCTATTTTATCATAGGTTACAATGAGAACAGACTTACGAATGAACAAGGCAACATGGACAAACATCAGATAATTACTATGAGTGAAAAATCTATTTTGTTATATGCCATGGTGTATTGACCGTCAGTATGAATTTGGCAGTATATGCCCAGTCTGCGATGGTTACAAACCATGAAATGAATCATTTTACTCTGAAGGGAAAATGGAATGTAGAGTGAATAAAGAGTGAAAGCAAAACAATTACAGTGCAAATGCAAAATGACAAAAATGATGAATGCAAATGCAAAATGCAGAATGATGAAAGATATTAGCAAAAAAAGTGCAAGTATATTTTTTTCTGAGTGGCTAGGCACTCAGCATTAAGAGGTTAGTGTTAGGACTGGTCGGCCTGGTGTAAGGATAATGTGATTGGGTGGGACATCATGCTACATGTCTGCGGCAAGATGCCCCAGTGCTAGACATCACTATAAACTGCCACACTGCAGACATCGTAGTGATATGACTGACAAATTTTAAAAGCTATGTTAAAATCCAAATCACACACCCACACAAATGGAGATACCGCTTGAATATCACAAAAATGAAAACCAGTCCTCCATGAACTATGCAACAATGAAAATAATGTGATTAGAAAAGTCCATAAAAGTTTTGCGATAATTATAAACACGAACACTAATGATTACATCAAAGAAGCCCCAAGACAATTAAATAATGAGAATTATTATACCAAAGAAAGGAAAGACATATTCTGAAACACACCACAATATGGTTATAAACCTCGTAATACAAATTCATGACTAAGGGGGGATTAGATGATAAGATTTTTCTGAAACTTATTAATGACTCTGAGATTCTATCTCCTTCTGAAAATACATAAAAGCTTTATTCCAGGAAAAATTCCTGGAAGACATATTATAAGTGGAAACAATTAACCAACGGAAAAAATCAGTGGCCTCATAGACGAACACATTAAACCATTCCTCAAATTTATACCTTCATACATTAAGGTCACAACAGATTTTATAAATAAAATTCAAGCAATCTGCAATTTACCTTATGAATTTCTTTTTGTTCGCAATGGACGTCACTTCTCTCTACATTAACATACCAAACCATGAAGGTTTAACTTCTACAGCTAGAACTCTTGCTTTAAATAAACCAATGACCATTGAGCAAAAGACATGTAGATTCTGGTCAGGTACCCAGGTAACCGATCATTAGAACTAATGGGTACCCGGTAGATGTTTCCTAAAATTTTGACACCTTCAGGCATCATGAGAAGACCTCATTACAACATGACTTTCCATTTTGGAGTAGTGATAAGATTTTCAAAATGTCAGATGTTCATTTAGACTAGACATCACAAAGTGTTTTAGTGAAATCCCATGTTGATATGACCATCCATTCTGGAAGAATGATAACAAGATTTCCAAGATAGCTGCTGTGGTGGCCATATTGGATGTCTGAGCAGCACCATTTTAATTTAAGACCAACTAGACATTGGGATGAATGTATTTGTAGTTTTATGTCAATAGTACAAGTTGTTTAAAAGTAGCAATAATGAGCTTGTGCTAATGGATGGATAGGCATCATATGATGGACAACGGACAACAGGCCATCCCATAAGCTCTTATGATCTAAGACGAGTCAAGTGAATCTTAAGGAAGATAAACTCCTCCAAAGTAAACATAAATATTTATTCCTACAAAATGTAGAAAAAGGTGTTAAAAGATATATAAAATAAAAGAGAAAAGTAAAATGGTCAAATCCATACAATAAAAGGTCAAAATTTACTACACGCAGTAAACCACATTCTGTTAGAAAGTCCAAGATTTTCTCTGGTGGTACATCATTAAAACCTAAGATAAGAGTGATACCATGCCAGTATTAACTGACAGCAGAACACAATCATCTCCAGTATATAAACTTTCACCCTGTGAGACACAAGACTTTTCTTAAGTGAACTCAATCAACAAGCTTTCTGATGATGCAGAGATGCTGCCTGGATTTTATCTGTAGAGTGGATCTCCCTCACCCATCACCAAAACAAGGGTGGGGACTCGAACAAAATAGGGGTTGGGAGGGGGAAATTGCCATAATTCATAATGTATACAACACTTAAATATATTTTCTTTTTCTATATGCTCCACACTGTTGGTCTCTGCTGAAATCAAAATGCTCATACAATTCCCTTTTCTGGTTGTATAAGCATTAATCTGTTGACTGTTTCCAAACTTAATCTTTTCCTTATCTGTGTATAAATAATCTTCTTTGCTCAGACTCCCTCCTCCCTTTCACAATCAGGTATTATCTCATGGATTTCTCTGCACAAGATGCATGTGATCAGGTGACTATGCATGTTTTGCAAGAGTTGATATGTAAAATTCAAACACTGATTTACAATGTAAAAGGATAATTTTTCCCAGAATATTTGTAAATATTACACATATTACACAGCATACATCCTATCTTGATGTTGAGTTGTAACCATATGCACTGAAACAGCCAAGTTTTCTCAAAATTTGATTTAAATTTTTGTTTCTTCTTTGGTGGTTTTTCTAATCCAGCATCTGACATCATTACAGAATTATCATCTGTGTCTGGTGAGAAACTCCATTTCAATTCTTCACTTTCTTCATCCTGCTATTTACTTTCCTACATGCACCAGCATTGATTTGAAGTTGAAAAAAAATCAGTAATTTTTGCACAGCCATGCCTGACTCACCTTGAAATGGTTCTAAGTTCATGCATATGCATATGTGAAGAAAGGGCATCAATTGCAGAACTCTCTAGTACATGTATTTCTGTTATAAATAATTAGTGGGATTTCCAAGCATTAACCTACATCTGCATATTCTGGAATGGGCAGAGGTATTTTGATCAAAATAAGTATCCTTGCTCTTTAAAATTTTCTTCATTTTCTTTTTTTTCTTCAGTTTATCTTAACAATTAAATAAAAGCTTTATACTGTATTCAGTGCATTTCTGCATATGTGACTGAACTAATTTGCAGGAGTTCTCACACATTACTACTTTCTAAATGCACAGGTTTGTTACATTTTTGCATATTTTTACACACTCACACACAGTGGCAGCATGCTGGATGATGTATGCAATGATAAAAAAGCATATCAAATTGCATCCACATATACAGACCCTGAAAATGGTCATTTTACCAGATCTGCAGTTTATTTTCGTTTCACCTGTGCTGCATTTGAACTCTGTTAAAAATTGTTTAATGTGCTCTGTTTGCATTCCAGTCATACTTGCATTTCAGCTATCATCTTGTTATTTTCTGATTCAGTCTTAGAAATGCATTTTGACTTTACATTTATTGCTTCCATTCATCATGTACTTTTATTTTCATTCACTTAGAATAAAATGGAAATTCTGTACTGAAGTTGGATTTTTTGTTTTTAAAAATGTTAACTGGGGAGAACTACTGCTTTCATATATTGTCTTTGAAATTATTAAAAGTGTGCTTTGATAAAATAGTTAATGCATAAGAATTAAAAAACAAGATTAAATTTATGATAAATAAAAATATAACTGCAACTGCAATGAAAGTAAAAATACAACTCAAAATATCTGTCAGCAAATTTTGTTCTTATTCATTTCTTGCAAAAAAAAATTGTACACAGATACAAACAATGGTGATTCTGTCATCATATCAGTGGCAATTCTTACGTCTGCATCTAAAAGAACAGCATGTCTTGTAAGGAGTGAACAAATGACTGTCAGTGTAAAGAAATCTGACAGATTATCAAATCAAATGGCTTCTTACTGTGGAAATTTAGTGGCAGCCCAAAAATAACTGATTTTCAAATCCATTCATGAAATGCATTATTTTTGGAGGGGTTTGCAGTTCATTCTGTTTTCATTTATCAATCATCATTCTGCACAAAAGTCATGCCTCCATTTTCTTTATAATGATGTCATGATTTCCTTTGTGTTCATTCTGCATTCTGTCTGCAATCATTTTTGCATTCCATTTTCATGTCATTAGCAAAATTAACTGTTTCATGGTCTATTTTCAAAGTTTAAGAGTGGCCTAACATTGATGAAGACACTGTTAATTCTTTTATTTTTCATAGGCAAGAATTTCACTTGTTGAGCACAGAATATTTTCATGTATATATAATTGGCAGATATAACTTTAATGGGGGCAAGGGATCCATTTTGCTTCACAGAAGATTCATTCTACAATTCCATATATACTAACTTACAGATGGAGCCCAACTGCAAACAACATAGTCCCAGATCTGCCAGCACGTTATCTGACAATAGATTTCAGTACAGTCTGTAGCTGAACTCAACTTATAAGTGAGTATACATGTTAGGTCCTTAAATCTGTAGTTTGTAACAGAAACAAAAAGCAACTTGTTCATCAAAGAATGGAAGTAAATTGATAGTAAATAGATCTCATTCCACCACCCCTACACAGGTGAAAATGTTACCTACTTTTTCTATGAAGAGAAAGAAAATTCTTAAGTACCTTGTCCCACTGTCCTGCATTCTGATAAAAAGCGTTCAGAAGATCATATCTCTTGCAGTTTTTCAACAACCTTTCTGCATCTTCCTGCAAAGTTGACAACCTTACATTTACATTTCACCATAGTTATACAGCACATACATGTTTACATCTAATGAATGGCCATTGCTGAATGCATTCTTCGGCATTACCTATATTTGAATCTCTGAAACTGCATAAAAATATACATGTATAATATTCTGACTGCATATAAGAGACTTTAGAAAGCTTAGATATATATATATATATATATATATATATATATATATATATATATATACACACACACACATCTGTGTGTGTGTGTGTGTGTGTGTGTAACATGTGTATAATTAAGGGATATATGCAAGTCTTCAAGTCACCTATTATGTGTCAATAAAGTCAGTAATTTCTAGTTTTTGAATACAGTACATACTACTTTTGTCAGAATGTACACATGAGAAGTATGGAACTTCAGACGAGTTTGCATCTAAGTTGAAATGGGAAATGATCACAAAGTTTACGTCATATTTTGGGTTAAGTACTACCCAAATAAATATTTTGGTTCATCAATTTACTGTGAATCATCTTAAATTGGTTTGCAACTTACTGTGAATACACTTTAAATTTGTAGGTATCAAATTCTTTTTTTTTAAAGTTAAAACAATGCATATTCCTGCCAAAATAATTTCATGGATTTGTAAAAATAAAAAAAAAATAAATGGTAACTATAGCTGTAAAAATCTGTATAAAGGATTATACTGACATTAAATTCCAGCATTTGTCGGGAAAAAGGCTTAATCCCTACTAAGTAATTAATTTCAAAATGCCAACATCTTTCTCCGTGCATGTATAAAGCTTGTGACAATTAAAGTTCAGGTGCTAAACAAAACCAATGACAGTACACTGCTTTTCTGAAAACATTCTTTGCAATATATAAATATTTCCGCCAAAATTGAGTTTCACTTTCTTAATTAGCACAATGTCGTTGATCCTAAAGAATCCTCTAATAGAAGAGAAGCTCTTATTTATTGGATATTGCACATGATGCTATTGAAAATCCCATTATATACAAGGTTTCCCATCAGCAGAAATGAAGTAAATACAGTTCTAATGACAACCAAACTAGGGCAAAAATTGCAGTTACTGTACTCATTTGAAAAAAAATGGAGTTGCCAAAGCAACAAGGACATTTATTGCTGAGCTCAAGAGGAAAGTAAGTAAAACAACAGTCTACAGTATAGCTGGTATGAAAGATATGGCAGTACTGCTTAAATCATCCCGTGGGAAGCCCGTGTTGCTTGGTGACCTTGACCTTATTGGCCAAAACTGGAACCATACAATTTGGCAGAATGGTGAAGTCAAAAATATGATTGTTGTGATGGTGAGTGCTGAAGGAATTGTTACCAATTACATGCAACATAAACTGGAATGACACATGGTGCCTGACATTTTATTTTCTTAAGCTTTAATGCTTTCATGTTTCTCAAATACACATCCTAATATTTCTCATCACTATAAATAACCTTGGTATTAAAGCAAACAGATTGGCTTGGTTCATATTTTGTTGTGGCTTTAAGTTCTTGCCTCAGCTTATCCATAAAAACAGCAAAAACTGATACCCCAAGAATTTAGAATGATTCACAGAATTAAACCGAAGAGAAAAGGACAAAGATCCAACCATGTACATCTTGCACCACCTACATATAGACCCAGCTGCATGGCTAACACTGCGACCCTAGCATCTAGTTCTGGTTCTTTCATGGATTCCCTAAGGGCTTTGGCCCCTCTTGCATGTCCCATATTTCCTAGACACACACTGGCCACATCCAGACGCCGACTCTTCACACACATCTTGGCCATGTTCTCCCAGACAGATTCACTGAAATAATATGAAATTCTATGTCTACTTGCTATTAGGACTATCTGGTTTATCTATTCTTCCATATTAGGAGTAGAACTAAGCATCATATTTTATTGCCATGAAAGTATTTAAAGTGCTATTGGTGTATAACCTCAGATTATAACTTCTTATGGAAACCATATAAGCATTGTGTTTCGAGCGAAATGTGGATCAAGTTAGTCTTCAAATGCAGCTGACTGGGTGTTGGATGTCTGACTTGTAATACAGAACCTAAAAGTCAAGTAACAAAAAATAATCAAGTTCTAGATGGAAAGTCAGAGGTTTGCCTCGAGAGTAAAATTGTTTTAGATAAAATCTCCACAGATGACCTGACTTAAGTCTCAAAAAAGAAATTGTTTCTTTCAGACTTAAGCACCTGTTTCAATGATTGTTTTTTAAAAAAAACTAAAGATTTGTGTTACTTAGGTCAATAAGCCTATATAATATTATTTCAATATTATGTACTTTAAAAACACATTATGACATCAGAAATTATATAATACAAAGGAAAAGCATAATATGAAAGGTTTCCAAATATACACAAGAACCATTTCACTAAACTTTATTGTCATGTCAGAAAAATGCTGCAATTTTTGGTCCTTTTATCTATAAGATTTTACAACTCATTTTAAGCTAATTTATGAAAATTGTTGAATAATCTCAATCTTTTGCCTGCCAATAAATTATTCAACTTACTTTATAAACTTCATTTCAAATGAGAACTTGTGCGAAGATCCTCAATATATTACAGTACTTTCAATGATAAATATATTCATGTTTATGAGAAAAAATTCAAATTGTTGTTTTGATGGATAAGAATATACCGTCTAATTGTAAAATGCAAAAAGGGCATTTAATCAAGAGGACCAGATCACATGACATGGAGAAATAAAAGGGACAAACATAATGTTTACCAATTTTACATATGTTACATTATACATTTGTTTACCAATTTTACATATGTTACATTTCACATTTGTTTAACAATTTTATATGTGTATGTTAAATTATACATTTGTTTACCAATTTTACAAATGTAGGCTACATTATACATTTGTTTACCAATTTTACAAATGTATGTTACATTATACATTTTAATTTGCTTGCTAAGGAAATGCTGTTCAAAATATTAGGAACTTCTTGCAACACAAGGAAATATCCATTGTCAAAAAGAGGATTTATAAATTAATTTAGGAGTGGTTTAGTTCTTTTGTGTTTTAAGGCACAATAACACACTGAAGGTTATATCATGCTGAGGCAAGCTGAGTAAATTACAATGTCCAAGGACACACCATGTTAAACTATCTGGGCTGATCTGATGGCAGGAATCTAAGCCACGCATTCTCGTCTTAATTCCATTACTTTAACCACTGAGACAATGTGGCCCCCAAGCAATCAGGTCTTAAAATGAAATACGAATATGATCTAAATATTAATTATACTGTAAACTAACATTGGCTCAACACGTTACAAAAACCGTTCAACTCATGCAAGCCAAAAACAGTCAAACCATTCTCTTATTTCAATGAAATACAGAAACAGAAGACTACTCACACTATTTACATCCAGAAATTGTTCATACTGAAATGTACGAAGATTGGACCTCAGCATGCTTAAAATTAAAAAAAGGCGGGGGGTCAATGAGCTACCTAGGTCACTATGGGTGTCATGGTATTATTACCCTCTCGACTGATTTTACATAGGATTCCTGGCATTTTGTCCAGGAAAAGATGTTGTTCAAATATTTTATCTAATTACAACCCTATTTTTTAAAATACTTTGCAGAAATATTCTGAATGTCATTTTTGAACAAAGAAAGAAAACGCATTGGTGACCAAGTTTCATTTAAATATCTTCAGTGCTTCAAATTTATACTCCAGGCATGGATACAAGTCACTGAATTACATTTTTCCTTGCTGCAACCTTGACCCTGACGCAGGGTGTGTGGCAATATTATGCAATACACCATCCATTTGAGCATAATTTCATCACAATATCTTCCATTGTTCACATGTTACACCCATGGACAAAGATAGCATACAAAACATAGAATTACATTTTTCCTTGCCATGACCTTGACCTTAATGTAGGGGTATGGCTATGGTACATGACACACCATCTACTCATGATATATACTTGGGCAAATTTTCATGAAAATCTCTCCAACTCTTTCAAAGTCACAAGCTAAACAAGCAGATGTTAGTGGACATACTGATGGACAATGTCAAAGCGTAATATATCTGACATAAGATGGGTGTATAAAAGAGTGCTATGGTGGATATTACATGATTTTCAAACACTTGTCCTCAAATAAAATTATAACAAAGTTGATGACAATTATACCACAACCATTTCTGTCAGAAATCTGAACTTAGCCTCTCTATTCGTCTACGGAAATGAGATAAATATACTAACCTCTTGATTAACTTGATAGCCTTGAAAGCCTCATCCATGTTTCCAATGGTAAGAAAGTAGCTGAAGTTCAACATGGCTTCCCTTGTTCCCTTGTCACTTTTTTCCAAACCAATGAAGTCCCGCATGACACGCCGTGATACCAGCTTGGGGTAAAGTACAGTAGCTGTGTCAGGATTGACAAGATGGTTTGAGTTCATCTGTGCAGTTTCTTCCTCTGAAGTCTCGGACTAGTCAAGAATAAATGGAACAAATACAGGGACACTGTTAATTTCTTGTGGCATTTTATTTCAAATACCAAGGAAAACCCTGGTAAGAACCACCAACCCATGCAAAGCTACTGGCAAGCCTTCTCACATACCCACACTGGCTGAGCCCGAACTTGAACCCATACAGACAGAGGTGAGATGGCAGTGATTGGTAAAGGTGAGCACTTAAGACCACTTGACCACCCAGGGCCCTAAAACCCCAATTGTCTTCCACTAAGTCTGGTAACTGCAGATGGAGATGGAGGACAACTCATGTTCTTGTGCAGAAACTAAACTGGCAACAGACAGAAGGACATCATAATATAATATACAGCTGGTGAATAAAAAGGCAAAAATTGTTTCAATAGCCTGAAAAATTTAATCAGATAACTACTGTATCCATCTAAACATGTTTACCGTATGCTGTTTACCAAGGTTTAACAGTTCCTTCATTTGATTATGCAGTCCAAATAGTTTTAAAAAAATGTACAAAACATAAAAATAAAAAACAATCACTAAAATTGGTCTGAAAATTCAATTCAATAAGCCTGCCATATTTCATTGGCATACGTCAAGCAATGTATATTTAATGATGATACAACAAAACTAGTACAGATTCAAAAGTGGTTTAAATTGCCTAAAAATCTTTTCAGGTCATCTACAAAATAAATAAATTATGCATATAAACATGTTTTCTGATTTCATTGTCCCAGGATAAGCAAGTTCTGTGTAATCATGTTAAGATGGTTTTTGCTGAAAAATCTGAAGTAAAAGAAAAGATTTTTTTTAACTGCAATTACATTTTACCAAGAATAATTACCAGATCATGTTAACATTTAAAATTAGCCTCCACTACCTCATGATTCCAGCCCTCCCAGCAAGATTAAAAGATTCAACTTTCCCATCGATATACAATATTGTAAAATTTATTGAGTATATTTCAGAAAATGAGTATCATTTAAAAAGGTCTCCTGAATCTTAAGTTGTACTGTAACATTTTCTTTTCTGAGTACGTCTTTAACTAATGCTTAGCTATTAGATTGTCTTATGCATGTAATTCCATTATGCTTGAAGACTCACATTTTTGCTATGCAGTGTTGTTCATGTACAGGTTCCATTTCCTGGAAATTTTACACAGGAAAACTGGTAAAATCCACTGCTATCAAAATGTCTGTAATCCAACCTTGAGGTTCGTTATTGTAAAATGGAATTATTTAAGATAGAAAGATCATACATTCAGTTGGGGACTCTCCAGGAAGATCCCTGCCTATGGCCACTGTCCTACCACTGATGCATGAAGTGTCTCATCTCAGTCAAGATCAGGAAATGGTGATCCTTGCAATTTTAAAATGGATGAAACTAAACGAATGAAGCCACTGCAGTTGTAAAGTCCAAGGAGTTGATAAAAACTCCATCATGGAAACTGATGTCTTCCTGTAGATGGATTCAGTGATTTCAACAATTTGTGTAATGCATTTCGGAGGAAGGTGAATCAAATTGAGAGGAGTCAGGATTTCCACTGGATGAACAAAATGCTTGGAAGGGGAGAGATGTGACTTATCACCATTCATAAGAAAATCCAGCTGATTGAGGAGGTAGAGTAAACTGTTCACATCTTGAATCCAAATTGAACTTAAAATGTATTTCTCTAAGACATTGTTCTGTTATGCTGCAGTTGTCATAATCATGAAGGACATGGAGTGAGTGATTACACAGTCTATTGTCTGGTGAAGGGCCCATGGACTGAGGCTGAGTCCAAACAGATCTGCCTGAAGCTGATACATGATCCCTAGAAATATGACCTGAAAGAGCTTGCATGAAGATAGTGAAGTGAATTAGATTAGGAAATTAGGCATCCAACAAGTTGAGAGTGATTGTGTACTCATTCCTCATTACAGAAAGCCATACCGACTGCCGTCTCCATCATGAACCTTGGCATAACTATAAATTTGCTGAACTGGCTGAAGTCTCTCACAAGCTGGAGCTTTCTGTTTGCTTTGTGCACCAGAAAGATCTCCTTCAGCAAACTGATGCTTTCTCATGGCTGGCTGTGACCTTCTGTGACCTTCATTACAGAACAGTAGAACAAACATGTAGAGGGCTGATGAAAAAATACAAAGTTACTCTGAACAACTTTTTGTTGTCCAGAAAGAGTTCAATACAAGCTTGATGACAATCAAGGAGCCTTGTGCTTACAGGGTAAATACTGGCAAGAACAAAGAGATTTTGTCAGTCAGTTGGAATCACAGCAAAGAAAAAGATGGGCTTCCTCTATTTTAAGTAGTTTTTAGTACTGTGAAGATTGTTGTTTAAAATGCAGTTGTGGGCAAAACAATTCCTCCTAACTGGAGTTTGTCCATCTGTCCTTTTGACAGGGGTAGTCTTACCTTTGGGATTGAGAGTGGCACAAGTGAAAGGCAAAACGAGAGGGTAAATTTGAGCTGAAGACGTAATTTTTGTACAGCCTCCATCCTTATGTTCTCACTACAGCCTCTGAGTAGCTGGGAATAATTAAGGGTAATGATGATAGGGCTATGGGATGAAGGTACTTGAGTGAAGACAAGTGAAGGAAAATGGCAGGTCTCCGTAAATCCTGGTTGCATGAGGTAATCTGGGCACTTGATATTATGTAGCAAGCTGCCCTATTAACAATTTCATGTAAATTCCCAAGTGTGACTGGGAGACTGAATGAGAGGCAAAGGTAGGTCAGCATTATGTTTCTCACCATCTTCAATGTTCTCTGGAACACTTAGTGTATTTTGTAGAACGGTGGGGCAGACGTGTTCATCAACACAATATCTCTGCTAAAACTCTGCACTTTTATGTGATAGGTGCTCAAGTACACCCTGTACCAGTAGGCACTGGCAGCTGGCTGTCTAAAAGAGCTTTGGAGTTACCATGGTCCCAAATCTTGTGAGACAGATGAGCAGTAATCTCTCTGGTCTAAGAGATTGTGGGATCAGACAGAAGCGGTGATATAATTCTCATAATCTGTGTCCACAGAAGCCTTGACCTGGTGCACATTGTTCAATGATGGTGGCAACAGGTACATGACTGGAGACAACATCCTCTAAATCCGTTTGACTTAGTTTTGATCTGGGTTCACAAGATGATTGAAGCTGTCCCTGCATCAGTTACTTATTTTGGAAGGTGGTGGTGGACTGGGTTGCACTTTTCTGGAAGTCTTCCATGTCCACATAATTCACATCAGATGGAAGGAAAGATGTATCATCAGTGGGTATGTTCTGGTACCTGCCCACAGGATAAACCATATATCACTGAGGCATCATCTGAAATGGATAGGCAGCGAGCTGGACTTTAACTGCCAAAGGAGCTAGTGGGCCACTACCATAGCATCCACTAGTTTTCAAATGCAAACATTATGTAAAGCAGATGGACTTAAGATTGGCCACATTTTCATTTAGGACTAACTCAAGACCACAGAAGTTTTTTAGTGAAACCCCATGTTCATATGATCATTCATTCATCAAGAGTAGCAATAATAAAGCTTTCAACATGTTGGTCAGATGGACACCAGTTTAATTTAGGACAAGCTAGACATCATAAAAAGTATTCTAGTGAAAGCCCTATGTCAATGACTTTCCACTTAGGAGCAGCAATAGCAGGATTTTCAAAATGTTGATGACTACCATGGCAACCATAATGGATGTCAGCCTGGTACTATTTTCCTTTAAGACATCATGAGACTTTACATTTAGGAGCAGCAGCAATAACAAGATTTCAAATGTGGCAGCTGTATTGGATGTAAGATAGCACCATTTTCATTTAGAACCAACTAGATATCATAAGAAGTCTTCTGGTGATATTGGATGTTGATGTGACCATTGATTTAGGAAGAGAAGCAATAACAAGGGTTTCAACATGTAGGTCATATTGGCACCAGTTTAATTTAGGACCAACTAGATGCCATTTGAAGTCTTCAGGAGAAAGCCCTATGTCAATATGATTTTCCACTTAGAAGCAGCAATAACATGCTTTTCAAAACAACTACGATGGCAGTCATAATGGATCTCAGCTTGGCACCATTTTCCTTCAAGACCAAGTAGACCTCATAAGAAATCTTTGGTGAAATCCCAATGAAATGACCATACATCCAGGAAGAGGAGCAATAAGACTTTCAAGCTGGCTACCATGGAGGCCACATTGCAGGTCACACTGGCACCATTTCATTTAAGACCAATTAGACATGATAAGAAGTTTTCTGGTGAAAACCCTATATTGATATGACTTTCTGTTCAAGAGAAGACTTAAAACAATTTCAAGATGGCTGCCATAATGGCCATAATGTAAGGCTAAGTGGCACCGTTTTCATTCAAGACCAGCTAGACATTAGAATGAATGTGTGGTTAAAGTTTCATGGCAATCTTCCAAGTAACTTACAAGCTAATGGACAGGCAAAAAATGGACCACATGCGATCTTATAAGCTCTTTTCATCAGTGACCAGTAGAATTCAAAATGACCAAGTCATGTTATGAACCACAAATAGGTGCAAACTGTACACCAAATAATGCACCAAAGTTATAACTCATGAAAACACAATAAACTCAACAGCACCAGCTATATAACAATGTTGTTACTGTAAAAATCCATAAATGTGGAAAAATATGCAAAATATACTGATGAAAAACAAAAAATAAGTTATCAATGCATAAAGCAAAGATAATAACAATAGAAAAAACCCCACTAACTTTGCAGTCAGATGTATGAAAGAAAAAAAAGAAATTCAGAGTTTTCTGAGGTATACCAGTACATCATTACCACTAATGAATGAAAGATAAAACTATTTTAAAAATCTGGTATATGGTTAACATTGGGGAAGTAATTATAAGTTTCCTGGAAGAGTTACTTCCCACAGATACTTTCAGCATCTCAGTTTATGTAGAAGGAAATGACTAATTTTTTAGTCTTTTATGAGATATCAGAAGTTGATTCTGAATGTTAAATTTAATCAGGTAATATATTCCCAAGAAAGCAAAAAAACTCATTTTAAAAATCTAACCTGCTTAAATGACATGGAAATCTAAAAAAGTCATCTACATATGCGTATCAACATCCGGACCAAATATCATCTATCATAAGCAACTTCTGTGTAATCTTCAATGCCCAAGAGACAGTTGTATCATCAAGAGCATAGCTGTCCTGGATCAAATGGTTTCAGGAATTCAAAATAATATCTCTCTTCTGTTATTGCAGTGGGAGACATAATAAATGTTACTTTTAACAGCATATTCTAAATAGCATATCTTTTTCATGGTGAAGAAAACAACAAAGGATCTAAAATAAAATCTGATCATTCTGAATATTCATTCAACTAAAAAAACCATGTAATTGCTACAAAAGGCCAGAAATATTCATCAATAGATTTAGAACTGTTGTATTTTGGACGTTTTCAGACTTGCACATGGGAACAACATGAGGAAATAAAGCATATCAGTGGAGATAAAACAAGAGGCACAAGTGAACCTGATTTTGCGCATCTGACTTACATAAATTAACAGTTGATCATTTCATGATGTGGGCTTGTGTATTACTGTAAGAACACAATCTATGTAAGCTATCTCCCAAACTTTACATTATGTCAATTGTGCCCCTTTTTCTTTAGTCTGTCTAAAATCCTTTGCAAAGATAAGGGCATAATTATACTTATGACAGTATGAATTTTCTCTTGCTCATAATCAAAGTCATCTGAGATCTTTAAAAAGTGCAACTTACAGACAAAGCTTTAATATGTGGTCAACAATCACATGACTTCTTTACTATTATAATTAAATTTGTAAGTGTTTCAGGAGAAAAGCATATGTAGGTAATTTTTGTTATTATGAGCTAAAAAGACAAAATATATGAAATACCATAACATAATGCACCATACATGTGAAAACTGTAAAATAGCAGATGTTTCAGACATTCTAACATGGCTATAACTCAAACTTTATTTCACCAAATATGTTAAACTTCCATCCAAATATTTAAGAATTTCAATATGGCAAAGTATTTCAAAATAATTCTCTGCAAATAAATTTATAAATTTAGACATAGTTTTTATAAGAAATATGTTCTTATTAGAGCAAAACTAAAAATTAGAAAGAAAACATAATTAGTAGCCAATAAATATCTATCAAAGTTTAAAGAAATTCTGCTCCTTAATTACAAAACTGCAAATAGTTTATGCTTGCCTGCAATTGTACATTTTCTATAACAGTATTTCTATTTGATACTTCTTCAGTTATAAATAGCAAATTGGTCATTTTAATCAGTGAAGGTGTATGACTTTGTTAATTTGTATAGAGTTTTTTTATTTTTTAAATTATGCATCTTGTATTCTGTTGTTTTTTTAAAAACTGGCTTCTATAATTTTTGCTATGAGATAAACTTACTGCAACCCAATCCTGTGATTCTCAGAAGTCAATATCATGGTTACTTTTCATGCTTTACTTCAGAGTAGTTCAATGGGAAAAAAGGATTACATTGCATAAAGTTTGAGAACTATTTCTAACTGCAATGAATTTCATTAATATGTATAGATCTTGCTCAAAATAAAACTCACTGGATATCTTCATGATCTAAGTCTATTTATCAAGATAACTCAAAATAAAACTCACTGGATATCTTCATGATCTAAGTCTATTTATCAAGATAACTCAAAATAAACTCACTGGATATCTTCATGATCTAAGTCTATTTACCAAGATAGCTCAAAATAAAACTCACTGGATATCTTCATGATCTAAGTCTATTTATCAAGATAACTCAAAATAAAACTCACTGGATATCTTCATAATCTAAGTCTATTTACCATGATAACTCAAAATCTAATTCCCTAAAATGGCAACAAATTGAGCCAATAAGATGCAAGATCACAAAATTAATAGGCATACATCTTGCTCATTACTGAACACTTGAGATTTTGATTATTTAAACCTATATTCCAAGTCTGATCAGAAGTATAGCTTCCACAGTGGCAATAAGCCCAGCCAATCAGATTCAAGATCACCTCAAGCCAGTAAAACCACTTATTCAGGAGGAGTAGCAATAACAAGATTTTCAAAATGGTCACTATGGAAGACATACTGCACATCAGATTGACATCATTTTCATTTAGGACCAGACACCATAAGAAGCCTTCGAGTGAAAACTCAAGCCAATATAACCATCCATCCAGGGGGAGTGGTGGCAATATTTTCAAGACAGCCACTATAGTAGACATATTTGACCATTTTTCATTTTTGACCAACTAGAAATTGCATGAAGTATTTTTGTGAAAAGCCCATGTTGATATGACCATCCATCCAGGAGAAACAGCAATAATATTTTCTAGATGTCCACCATGGTAGTTGTACTGAGCCTTAGATTGGCATCATTTTCATTCAGAACCAACAAGGCACTGTAAGAAGTCCTCTGGCAAAAATGCAATGTTGATATGACTTTCCAATCATCAGCAGCAAAAACAAGATTTTGTTGTTGTTGTTGTTGTTGTTGTGGGGCTTAACACCATTTTTCAGCACACGATAGGCTATACATGGCAGCCAGTATTAACGGTGGAGGAAGAAACCGGGAAATCCCCGGAAAGAACCACCGACCCAGGAGAAGCTACTGGCAAGCTTTCTCACATATCCACATTCACCGAATCCTAGACTCGAACCCACGCAGACAGAGGTGAGATGGCAGTGATCCGTAACGGAGAGCGCTTTAGACCACTCAGCCACTCGGGGCCCCAACAAGATTTTCTTAGGGCTTCCATGATGGTCATATTCAGTGTAAAATGGGCAACGTTTTCGCAAAGGACCAACTAGACATTATAAGATGTAATTTATTGAAAACCGTGATTATTTCAATCAGTTCAGGATACAAAGAAATAAAATCTTCACTGTCATGAGATGACCAAAACTTCTGTGTTAATTCTATTTAATCACAGCAAAGAAAGCAAGTGAACTAAGTGCAATTATAATACACTCATGCATCCTCAAGTCCTCAGGAAGGCAGTTATAATAAACTCATGCATTCTCAAGTCTTCAGTAGAGCAATAATCATACAATCACATATTCTCAAGTCCTCAGGAAAGCAATAATCGTACACTCACACATCCAAGTCCTCAGGAAAGCAATAATCATACACTCATGCATTCTCAAGTCCTCAGGAAAGCAATTATAATACACTCATGCATTCTCAAGTCCTCAGTAAAGAAATTATAATACACTCATGCATTATCAAGTCCTCAGTAAAGCAATAATCATACACTCACACATTCTCAAGTCCTCAGTAAAGCAATAATCATACACTCACACAATTTCAAGTTCTCAGTAAAGCCAGCCAGCGTTTCAAATTACTGTAGGTCAGACACTTTCAAGTCTGGGTGTGTTAGTTACCTACATCAAACAAAACCACTTGTACAGGAAAACAGACAATCCACTTAGCAGATAATATCAATAAAATAAACAAGATCTATGATTGCCTGGCATGTTCGATCAGCATCATATATATAGACTCTTAAGCCAGCTATGCCAGGATGCCTTCTGTCAGATTTGCTCAAGTTCTGCTGAGCAGTTTTCGAGAAGTTGTTTAAAGGTTGGGGGGGGGGGGAATCAGTGGTCATATTTGACAGCTGATTGGCATCATTGAACAAATATGCGAGTCCTTCATATCAGGATGCTTTCTCTCAAATTTGGTCAAATTTTTTTCAAGTGGTTTTGGGATAGAAGTCATTTAAATATTTTGCTATTTTTTTGAAACAATAGCCAAATTTCACTAAGGATTGGAATCATTTGAATAATCTGTAAGACTGTTATGCTAGGATGCTTGTCATCAAATTGGTCAAATTCTGTGGAGTGGTGAGTTGGATGAAGTTGTTTAATGATTTTTCTATTCTTAGAAATGGTGGCCATAATTTATAGCATATAAACATCACTTGTTAGAACAAATATGAAAGACTAACCAATACATGCTAGGATAATTTCTGTAAAATTTGGATAAATTCTGTTATGTGGTATTTGAGAAGAAGTCATTCAGAAGTTTTTCTTTCCCTAGTAACAGTGGCCATATTTTATGCCAGATTAGCATCATTTGATAAAATTAGAAAGAGCTTCATGCCGGGAAGTGACGTTTTAAATTTGGTCAAATTCGTTCATGTGGTTCTTTGGAAAAAATTGAAATTGCAATTGTCAGCACACTACACACAATGGATGAAGGATGCAGGACCATGCCACACACTAGCTTGGTTTAATGGCCAAGTGAGTTAAAAAAGAAAACCAGTTATGGAAACAATTGCAAATATTCTATATTTTTATTTGACTTTACCACTTCCACTCCACTCCACTTTCAGAATACAAAAGTCTCCATGCCTAATATGATCAGTGTCCAGAAGTCAGTGTCAAGAGGGTTTAGGTTACAAGCAAGATTACAAGATACCTCTGAAACATTTAGTCCTGTAACCCCAATCTCCCTAACGATCCATCTGAGGATTTTAAACTTTTGTCATCATCCAATCAGTTCATTTTCATGAAACATAGAAAATCATGACCATATTCCCACAAAGGCATATGCTAACTTCAGATTACAAGGAAAACCAGCTGAAGGACGAATATATACACATGTATGGATCTAAATGATCATAATATGGACCTACAAAATGATCACAACCTGTTAAAATGCAGATGTAACAATCCAATTGTGTGTAAACAGATCATCCATTATCTGTTGGTCTCAACTCATCATACAAAATTCTGAACACCTTTCCTTTTTATTCCCTGATAAATATACCTCATCACAAAGACCATCTGAGGGTAAAGTCCAGAAGGTGTTTATAAAAAAAATGTCACATATTTAGGCAACAAAAAATGGCAACTTACTGGTCCCATATCCACCGTCTTTGTCAGATAGGGTTTCTTCTTATCATTCTCAACTTTCACTGGCATTTTGGGTTTGAACTTGGCTTCGCACACCACCAATTTGGGCTCATTGGCATCCCAAAAAAAGGAGATAGGATATCTTCCTGCTATGTCTTTTGCTGCTTGATCTTTTCCTCTACAGGAAAACAATAACAAATGCATAGTGGACTTGATTTTGAGTTCTGATCTACATTTCAACATTACTGCTGTAGCTGGTAAATCAAGTTAAAAAAAGGAGTAGTTGTGTACTACCACAGAAAACAAAATCGAAATTCTCTATACCCAAAAATCCCATCTTTGTTGTTTTGATAAAATTCTATTGCAAAGGTTATGTCCTACTCCGCTTAAAAGTATCACCCTAACAACAGCAGAAGCAGGTATTACTTATCCATGATATGTAAGTAGAAGTGACATTTCAAGTGAATAAAGCAGTCACCAAAGTAGAGATTACAGTGTAGGGAATTAGATATAGGTTATGAATGATCTTGTGAAATGGAAACTAAAATGACTAATGCTACACCTACACTCAATATAATTATTGATGGAAAAAAAAAAACAACACCAGGAATGATGACAATTATTGGGTTGATATACAAAATTGCTTCATTCCCATATACACACCAGGAATGATGACAATTATTGGGTTGATATACAAAATTGCTTCATTCCCATATACTAACACAATATATGCTTTCAAGGATATCTTTTCTAACACTGATAAAAAAGTAAAAGTGAAAAAACGTTTATCAAATAATTTCTGCCAAAACTGGCAATTATCATATCTGAGAATACATTATGATCATATGACCCTCGCCCCCTTTTTTTAATGTCATCCCTGTTTCCTAACCTCAGGCTCCTAACATAAGCTTCTGCTATCTTCTTGCTGTTTTTTTCTCTTATTTCTGCTTCAGTGATCAGTAAAGCTAGAGTTAAATGAAGAAAATGAAAAACATGCTTTCTATTTTAATATCTGAACCCTGTGAAAAAGTGACAACTTAGTTTTTGAGGGTTTAAGATGCAAAGAATTTGCTTATAGATAACTCTGACATCATGTTACAAATACATGACCATATTTGTGTAAATTTACCAAAATCTAAAGCAGTTTTTAATGCTGTATAAGACTGATAAAAATTAATGATTTTTTACAGAGAAATGCAGAAGGATTTACAACAGAGGAATGAAGCAGCAAGTGTTCAGCAAGTCTTTGAGTGTAATGCCATTATACCTAAATCCAGCAGGGTACCCAAATCTGGATCAAAAATTCATAAGTGACACACTTAAAATTGAGATTGAAAGATTCAAGTTTTTGCAGTTTTTATGTGGTACATTAAATATTCTTTTTAAGACCAAATGATTTATTAATATGAATAAGAATATTTTTAATAATTAAAGTTAATAACGAGTGCAAATAAGTGCACTGCCATTTATGAATCGGTCCTTGTGCAAAAGAAGGACTGCCTCACTTTAAACTGCCAATAATTATTCTCAACGTTTCAAAAATGGATAATGTCTGAAACCTTAAAAATACTGTTCTTTTTATTATTTCATTCAAATTTACCACAGACACAAAATTATCTAATTTAGCATTGGATTCTTCATGCTGCACCTATCTCCCAACCGTGGCTTCAGCAGTTATCCCCTATGCTAAGGGAAATAACTCTTTGCAGATTTGCATTATTGTCTTTTGAAAATACACATTGGTCTATTTTGCTTATGTTGTTAATTTTTAACATATAGGGCACAAGAGTTTAACAGTCCTCTATGCAGGCACTAGTAGGGTATTGTGACCTACATCAACTGTGTTTCTATAAGGTTCCATGACCAGGACCTTTTGGTCAAGATTCATGTTCTCAAATTAAACTTATTGTGCTGAAACCATTATTCCATTATTCTTTTTTAGACTTACCTCTGACCTGTATAACCCTGAATCTACTGATTTCTTTATTAACCTCAGTGCAAGTCATCTACAAACTTAAGTTTAGTCAATGAAATTACTCTACAGCTAACATCTGTCAACACAACCAACTTTCTTTTAAGAGACAGGGACCCTGACCTTTGATTTTCCACCCAAAATCAATGGGTCTTTTCTATACCTTAAATGCAATCCCTACCCCTAGATATGCAGTCTAGTACTAAAAGTATTATGCAAAATAAAGTTATCTTCTTTCAGTTTTTTACTTTGATCTTTGAGCTTTTGACTTCTTTCTTACCCAACACATAAGTTATCCACAAACTCTGATTAAGGTACATGGTCAAGAACTGAAAATTTTGTGTGGAAACTATTTATCTTTGACCATTTGAATCCAAAATTCACTGGTTTCTTCTGTACCCCATGTTCAAGCCATTCTCAAGGTTTGGTCTATTTCTGTGAGGGTAAACAAATGTTATCACAGGGAAAACATTTTTCTGAACTAAAATACTTTTAGTCAGTGAGCTTGACCTTTGACCTTTAGGACTCTGAAACGAATAGGCTTCTCTGTGTCAAGAAGTACATGCCATCTGCAAAGTTTGGTCATTACAGATTGTGAGAACTCAAGTTATTGCATAGAAATGAAATTTGGTAACAGACAGAATGGTGGAAATACAAAAATCATACTAAGTACTTTAAAAATTTGTTTCAGGTTACTTTAAGAATTGCTCAATTCTTTGATTATGTCAGCCAGGGTTAACTTTGCTTGTAGGATGCACAAACCGGCGACAACATCAACAGCAGTTCTCTTTATTCAACATAATATTGATATATTTTGATATTAAGACATATGGGAACTGATGTAATGAATAATCAAATGATCAAATCAACAATAAGACATAAAACCTGAATAAAGACTGAGGGCTGGATTTTGGTACTTGTACCCACCTTCATAACCTGAATAAAGACTGAGGGCTGGATTTTGGTACTTGTACCCACCTTCATAACCTGAATAAAGACTGAGGGCTGGATTTTGGTACTTGCACCAACCTTCATAACCTGAATAAAGACTGAGGGCTGGATTTTGGTACTTGCACCAACCTTCATAACCTGAATAAAGACTGAGGGCTGGATTTTGGTACTTGCATCCACCTTCATAACCTGAATAAAGACTGAGGGCTGGATTCTGGTACTTGTACCCACCTTCATAACCTGAATAAAAACTGAGGGCTGGATTTTGGTACTTGTACCCACCTTCATAACCTGAATAAAGACTGAGGGCTGGATTTTGGTACTTGCACCCACCTTCATAACCTGAATAAAGACTGAGGGCTGGATTTTGGTACTTGCACCCACCTTCATAACCTGAATAAAGACTGAGGTCTGGATTTTGGTACTTGTACCCACCTTCATAACCTGAATAAAGACTGAGGGCTGGATTTTGGTACTTGCACCAACCTTCATAACCTGAATAAAGACTGAGGGCTGGATTTTGGTACTTGCACCCACCTTCATAACCTGAATAAAGACTGAGGGCTGGATTTTGGTACTTGCACCCACCCTCATAATCTGAATACCTGCATCCAAAATATTACTGATTAGACAATTTTTATCTTTTATTAGATAACAAAAACTAACTATCTGAATATGCTTATAAGTACCAATGGAAAAACATCAATACAGACAGTTGGATTTGGGTACTACAACATTAACGGCAAGCTAGAATTGACACTCACTTGTCAGCATCACTCATCTCAATAGCGCTGTCTTTCTCAGTGGTTGTGAGCAATTGGTCTGGTGGGAAGTCATCCTGCTCTCCCTTTCCAGTCTCAAGGTTGAAATATGTCACCATATCCATGTCTATGTCCCAGCAGTACAGCTTGGGATCAGGATGCCCATCAGGCTGGTAACAGAAAAAAAAAAGATTGGGTACTGCAATTAATTCAAGTTAAACTGGAAAGTAACTTGGGGCTGTAGAGGCGATGCCGTTGGTGGAGGATTATGTTCTGAAGCTGAAATAGTAGCTGTATGACTTAAATTTAAACCCTCTTCTGCATGGAGAAAGATAACATCTACCTAGCTGAAAAAATAAACAAAAGGAACAATTTTCTGGGAAAAAATATTTATTTATTATTTTTTTTACCTGAATATAATTACATGCAATGGCTGTCAGTCATATTCAAAATCTGGAGAAAAACCCATGTTCTTGGCCAAAATTTTGACTGTTGATTTCATTTTCTACATCTCTAGTTAAAACATCTAATGTGCCACTGTATGTGGTAATCACACCTGGTCTTAGGTCATCTATTGTTACATGTAGGCTCGTACAAAAGTAACAAAAGAAAAGAGTGAAGCCAACAAGCTTTGTAAATTTTAACAAAATAATTTATTTCCCTAGAAAACAATGTAAGAATAGGAAAAAGGACTTACGGTTTGTGAATATAATCCAAAAATTAATCCTAAAATTGAAAAATATAAGTCCTATCACTAAACAGTTCTAATTGAATCCAGGTTTGAATCTCGATGAAATTCGAATATGGAAGGTGATGACATCAGATGAGGTTGTTGTACTGATGGCAACAAATCCTCGTCAAATAAAAATTTATAATGTTCCCATTTAGAATTCCAGAATAAATTTCCACTGAATGTCTTTGTCCAAGTATTTTATAAAAAGAAGAAGCACTTGAGTAGTTTTCTAGAGAATAAATTATTAAATCCTAAAAAACAGATGAACTTCAAAACAAACTGGCTTCAACTATAAAACACCTTGAGCTCTGAGGTGCAAAAATTATGACTGATCAATCTACCAGCAAAATGGCTGTTTTAAGCCTCGATTTTAGATCACATGGTGGTTCACGTGACAGGGCGACGTGATCACTAATTTGAACAGTGCAATAAAAAAATTGCCATTTAGCATGTAGCTAGAATAGCCCTATCTAAGAATCAAATTCCCACACTGGAAATAAATTAAAAAAGAAAGGCTGTTTACAACTCAGCTAACACATGGGCCAAAAATGACCTTGGTAACAGCCAATCATTTCCGCTTAGTGTTTACAAAATCTATGAACCAAGGTGAGCTAAAAATAGCGCTAATGTAATACCTTTTACGTTCTATTCAGGTCAAAACAGAGACTAAATTTAGTGGGAAAAATATCAAATCCCGTGAAAATTATCATTACAATAAAATATAATGAAACAAAATAAAATAAAAAAGAATTTAAAACTAACACACAAGCAACTTAATTACATATTCGTAACACTATGCTCATTGTGTTCTTTCATCTGCTGTATTGTGGCCTCGATGTAAGCAAACTGTTCAACATGTCAATCATCTGTTATCATTTGTATATTGTATAGGTAAGCATCTGCTAGCCTATCTTATTTCACCTCCACTGCAACCAAACATTCAACCTCTATACTGTACAATTAACAGAGCTATATTAGGCAATTTGACAGGTAGCATCTGCTGTCCTCTCTCCACTGTTTGAACACAACTACCACACTTGACTGTCATCAACTTGGTGCAAGAGACTGAACATTTACAGTTCTCTCTGATAAAGACTGAATCGAGTCAAGCAAGCATTTCCAATAATGCTTAATAGGAAAAAGCTAGCATCTTCTAGACTTAGAAGATAATCATCACTGGATCAATGGTCTCCAATGGAATATGGTGTTAAATTACTAAATTATTAAAATTATTGTTTTCAATTTGCAGAACTGTAGAAAGTGATTCCTGTGCAAATAAAACAGTGATCACAAGCTTCTATTTGAAACCCCTGAAGTACACCTCTAACAACTGTACGCTACAGAGTGCAGTGGAGTGTTAATTGGTCTGAAGCTACACAGATATAGGAAGAGAATGACCAATACATTTTGTGCATACAAACTTTTTTCAATTACAAATATTAACAATTTTAACACTTTGTAAATTTCCATAACTGTATGTATCATGACTGGATACCTGCCTCAAATAGACTCTTTAATACAAAACAGAGAATGAGTGGTCTTAATTTGATGTGTGACCTATATTACGCTCTTAGATTTCACTGCAATTGATTTAGATACACTACAGAAATCACCATGTGGATACACTACTGAAATCAGTGCAGATACCCATTAAAAATCACAGTGCAGATACACTATTCAAATCACAGTGCAAATACACTACTGAAATTAGTGCAGATACACTACTGAAATCACAGTAGAGATACTCTACAGCAGTGGTTCCCAAAGTGGGTAGTACTGCCCTCGGGGGTGGGGGGTGGGACCGGGATTATCAAAGGGGGGGGTCACTGATGCTGAATAATGCTTGTTATGGGGTAAGGTAGGGGGGCGCTGAAGATAACCAAAGCAGCAGTGGCTCAAAAAAGTTTGGGAACCACTGCACTACAGAAATCACAAGCATATACACTATAGAAATCAAAAGAAACCAACCAGTTTAGCTGAAGCCAACACTTTTGATCCATTACAGTTGCATTTCGCTGACAGAAGACCACCAAAACTGGGAATTATTTCACTCAGGTTTTTTGGGTGACTGTGAGGCTTGGCTTCCCTGTAAACAAGATAAATCCTGTACAGTAGATGTCTGTGGAATGTATGTTGCATGCTTTTACATAAAGATTTGCTACAGCATACATATATATATATAAAAAAGATTTTCATGATGAAAATCCAAAATGAAAAGATATGGATGCACCTGTAAAAATTTGTCAGATGGAAGTTTACTGAAATGACACAAGACTGTAAGTTTACCAAACAACAGCACTGTCATAAACTTTCAATACGCAATATATTTTTAAAAAACAGTCTTTATTACTGCAAAATCTTTCAAGGAAAGTAAAATGCATCTGCAGTAGACACTAACAATTTCAAGAAAACTGGATCCGAAAGTTTGAAATTATGACTTTTAGAATTTTTGTTATGAGTGGCTTATCATGGAGATGTCAAAACTTTTCCGACAAGCCTGATGACAATCTTTAGCCTGGCTATGGTTACATAAAACTCGCATCAAACTAGTTTTGGTTGCAGCCTGTCGATCTTTGACTTACAGGTGGGAAAAGTGATTGTTCCATCAATTATTAAATTAATCATTTCATATAAACCAAAAAGGTAATCAAAATTATGAACAAAGTTATTCATATTCTGCCAATGTAATAAGAACTGACGTATAGTTATAACTTTAATAATATATTCTCAGTCAATTTAAAAAATGTGGAAAATGTTTTTGAAGTAAAATAATAATATGACCCCATCTTAATATGTTAGAATTACATGCAATACCTTGTAAAACCATCTCTTCCAAGCTAAAAAAAAGTCATTCAGCACATCTTTACGTTCATTTTAAAAGCAAGAGTACTAAAAGGTTAACTGTTTGCCAAAATGGAACTCAGACAAGAGTTCTCTACCCTTGGATACAGGACTTGCACCAAATCCCATCCACTGTAATTTATACTATAGTGGATGTGTATGCTTCTCCAGGAATTTAACTGTTGAGCGATTGCACCCATACAATGATTGAGCAATTATTACTAAACAAACATATTTTAATCCAAAAATTGGTTTCTTCTACAAAACGTTGTTGACTGTAAAAACAAGTTTAGGTTCAGCATGGTCTGATCTACTGGAATATATCCCATTTCTGTTTTTAAATATCTGATATGATTTGAAATAACGAAATGTGATATATACCAGTAGAATAGACCTTGCCAAAAATAAACTTCTTCATGTCAGCCCTTTTTGCAATATTTATTATTTATTTCCATCTGCTTTTGGAAGGTTCCCATAGGTTACTATGAATGATCTTTGCCATGTGTGTGTGTGGAGGGAGTCTGGCACTAAATATAAGACACTCTATTTTGTTTCTTTATGTTCAACAATAAAAAAAAAATATTCCTCTTATTTGGACAAACAAGCAAGTAAAACGGTAAAATTAACAGGTTAGTCATTCTAAAAAGACATTGTGGCATTAGAGTACATAATCAAGTACCTAATAATGAATACAATATAGTCATATTTACATAATTACATATGCTGCCCTTGGATAACATTATCAACATTAAACACTGGAAAATTAAGAAAATATAAACTAGAAAAAGGGGATATGTAAAAAATTGGCCAGAACAGGTCACTTGTCCTCAAGTAACTTGTCCTGCACAAGCAACTTGGAAAAAATATGTAAAGCCCTGATATTGCAACACTGATAACGATCCCACTCAGTTATATATAGCACTTTTGGGTTAAGAGGTCTGTGAGCTGGGGCAATCATGGAGCAGTTGCAATCAGACATTATGCTGGTGGCAACTGTTATACCCTCATCAGCCAATACGCGTAAGAAATTGAACGTGTTAGTTTCTTGAAGGCTGAGCGTATAACCAACTGAATCCTGGACAACACAGCCTGAGCAGGTATATTGTCCTTCTTTCTTTGAATGCTAAGGCAAGCATGATCTCTATCTTCTGAATGGCTAAGAAGATTTCAAGGCCAAAGCAATCATGCCCACTCTTTTTTGAAGAAATGTTTCATTTGGGGTTTGGATGGAAAACTTTGTTGCACCAGTGAGGGGAAGGCATGATTTTCCTAAGAATCTTCACTAACAGATTCTGGGAGGTCATCAATTCATGACTTATCACACTTTAGAAAAGCAATCAGAATTAATCTTCACTTGGATTCCCTTGCATTCTGAAAGACCTTGGCAATCACAGGAGTTGGGGGAAAGTCCTAAGCGTCGAGACCACTACAGGTAAACGGCACTGACTGCCCAGGCTTCTGAATCTGGAAATGGCAAGATGACGGCTGAGAGATTTGGTGTTCCAACTGGTAACAAAGAGATCAATGAGAAGTCAATGCCAGTGGCTACAGATCTGACTGAAGAATGAAGGATGAATAGAACAAAGAACCTGCTTGGGATATGGTGGACTTGAACAGATTTGTAGACATGACACCACCTGGAGATTTTGTTCTCCCTTGTAATCTGATGTTATAGACAAACAAGTTGTCAGACATGGTAAGATTGCCTTTATCTGGCCATTGCTGAAAGGAATTTACTATGGTTTTTCTCTCCAGAAGACTTATGTGCTGAAGGGGCCAAACCTGCACTTCTTTAAAGGAGGGTAGGAGGTGGGCACCATAGCCAGTCAATGCTAGCATCCATGCAGGCTGTAATTTCTGTCTGTTGATCCTGCAGTGAAATACCCATCATAATCCAAGAGAGGTCCTTACATTTGCTGAGATTAGACCTCATGTGCTTGAAACTTTCCTTATTAGTCAAGAGAACAAAGTTTTGGCCACATCGAGGAAAGAAGGATCACCGGAGGGGTCTCAAGAACAAATGGAACAAAGTGAGAAGATCCACAACTGTATTACAAAACCCCAAAAAGCAAAGAATTTCCTGGTCTGAAATTCAGCTCTTTGAACAAACAGGTGACTCCATAGATGATTTTAAATTCTTGTTCAAGTGAATGAATGGAATGAAAATGGATTTGTCCCTGCTAACAAGGAATGCAAGGTTAAGGGAAGTAAAATTATTAAAAAACAAGATGTTTAGGTATAAATGACTGCTCTTCTGATATTTTTACACCTTATCATCCAGGTAATGAAGATCAAACTTGAGGAGGCCATTCTGAAGACTGAAAGAACTCCGTCCATGATTGTCATGAAGACCCAAAAATTTATGCAGCAAAAGAGGGAGTGTCTTCTATTGGTACATGGCATCCCTGCTATGTAAACCTTAGAAAGTTATGGGAAAACAATACATCTTTGCTGTCTAAACTGAAAGGTCTTTTGAACAGTGATGAGATCCAATTTTAGCATCTTCATTCTGAACTTTGGTGTTCAAATGTGTTGATTTAGTGACTTTAGATCTAAGACTGGTTCAAGTTCAAAATTGGCCTTATAATTAGGAAAAGTCTTGAGTAAAATCCTGGAATTTTTGTGTCATGAACAATCTATCCACAGTCCTTGTTTATACAATTTTTATTTTCTGTTGCAGAACACTGGCTCGATATAGGTTTCCATGGATGTTATTTGGAGGCCCTCTGAGACAAGTTGCAAGACCCACTGATTGTGAGAGGTTAGTGTCTTCCATTCTGTTGTGAAGTGCTTAAGTCTTCAACATACCAGGATGATTTTATTACTGGTGGCCCTCTTAAACTAAGCCATCAATGAGGAAAATGATAGAGGATTTCCATGGAAGCAGTGCCTTGGGGTCTTTCATATTTCCATGGTCTCTCTTATGAAATGAGGGCCAGGCTCTAGAATTATGGGACAGCACAAGATTTACCTCTTTGGCAGCCACCTTCCTGATCCTCTATATGACCAAGGAATAGGAGGATGGAAGATATGTCATGATCTGAGCGAGGCCTTGTGATGATCATCTAACAGCACAGACACAGATAGGACTGTATTTTTATCTGCAAGCTGGATATTAATGGAAGCAGCTATGCCACTAGTGAGTGAGTGCTGAGCTGCCCTGTTGAGTACATGAGCCATGCATGAATGTGTGTGTCAGCCGGGTTCCCAAACGAGGAGTCTAGGCTATGCTTAAATTGCTGAAATAGAGCGATCAGGAACAAACTGAACATGCATCCAGATGATACAACATTGTGAATCAGTTGTTACATGTTGAGACAGAATTTCTGAACTGTGCACAAAGGTTTCAACTGACATCAGTTATAAGATGCCACTGATGGAATAGGTGCAACAGACAGAACTCTGGAGACAAAAGCAAAAACAACATCTTCTATGGGTGCAAGGAAAGCTCTGTCTTCCCCCGGGATCGCTGGATCAAAGAAGGAAGTCTTGAATTCCTTCAACATTCTGGAAATACATAAGTTTTTTTCATTTCTGATGCCATGTTTCATCTATTTAAAGTTTAATCGACTGATTTCTATTATTCTGATTTTACACTGAGACTATGTATCAGTCTAACATACTGGTGCTTAAGTACTTTTCTTTCTGTGTCCACGCAGAAAACCTGTTCAAAATTGTATCCCAGAAAATATATATTTCTGGAATTTTGTCAATATAATTTGTGGAAATTTGTGGAAATAAGTGGAAATTTGCACAAGAAATTTGTAACAATTCTGCAAAATCTAGAATAGATGGCATCTCTGGGGAAGCCTGTGATAGCAACTCTTCTATCCTTTACTCTTTCCACCCTTCATGACTTGGTCATGCAGAAGTTGTCAAATGATGCGGCACAGGGCAACAGTAATAGCATCCACATCTTTGTGTGTGCATTTCTCAACACCCTATTCAGCTTATAAATTATACCATTCAGCCAGCATGAATCTCTTACACACCCCACATTTAATCTGAACCAACAGCATGAAATCAGTCAAGCACTGCACAAAACTTACTGTGAAATGGATGCAATGAATTAAAATAAATGTCAGAGATGACAGAAATGATCTTATTCTTATAAAAAATCATTTACTAGACAAAGCTTACAAAATGGTTAGTACTCTGACGAATTTCAAGTAGTCAAACCTGTCACTAGCAGCCACTTACGAGAAAAGGCAAAACTGGCCACTGCACACAGGTGACCACTGTACACAGTTCCACCTTTTAAAACTGGTTTTTGAACAAATACCATGCACCAAATATCATCATCATCATCATTATTAATTACATTACCAAGATTGTTTTATGTGCACTATACAACAGAATAATAAATTACATGTATATGTTGTTCTCTGTGAAATTAGTCAGCTGCTCAACTTACCTAAATCAAAATACAGTCGACTTATGTGAGAAACCTACGATGAACAGGAAAGCAAAGAAAGCCATAAATGGCTCTCCTTTGCGAACCAGTAACTGAAACTTTACCTGCCTTTACACACAAGTTTTAAATATTAAATGATCCCTAACCTTACTGAAAAGGGATGTAACATGAATCTCTTCTCAAAGACAAACTTTTTTTTTTTATGAGACAGCTTTAATTCAAAGGCAAATAGATGAAGATATCTAACTATACCTATTCTATTGGCACAGAATGTTACTTCTACTTCTGTTGCAATAACACAACTGCTTTTTCTGCCATCCAGTAAATGAATTGATTCAACCCTAATGATAGAACTGCCTCATTTCTGAATTTGAATATTGACACCTTTTAGCTAAACTATGAAGGTGACTGAAGTATGGTAAGTACAAGCAAGAACTCTTTGCATAACAATTCACATGATATTCCTTTATCTAAACAATGCCTTCCTCATGAAGCAAAATATTAAGCAATCACCGCTGTAAATACATGCCAGTCACTGCTTAATGCAGGGAAAATATTATTTAGTTAGGAAGTGCTTGGTCACTGATAGCTGAAGGCAGGTGATCATTACACACAGGTCATTTAGGGAGGAAATATGGGGGGGGGGGATTAAAAAGTGTATTGTTAACAGGTGACCATTGAGTAAAGGTGGCCATTAGGACAGGTTTGACTGTACTATAGACCATAGAGCAGGCAAATTATAATGATGCCAATTAACCTATTGTATGACAAAGTTAGACAAAGTATTCAACTACAATGAAGAAAGAGCAAAACTAAATATAAAAACAGATTGAGTATACTTCAATCAGGTAAGAAAACTCTCAAGAATTCTGGTAAAAAGGTGCAAGGTGAAAGGTATTTGTGAGACCTCTTGTAAGAGTGTGCTGCCTTGCATGAGCAGAAGAATTAACTGATGAATAATGGGATTTGGCATAAATGACTCTTTGGGGAGACAACTCTTGTCTGACTTCAAAGTTGAAACCATTTTAGCACTTTTATTGCAAAAACAAGCTCTAAGATTTGTATTACATCTTTCTCAGCTGGAAGGGCTGGATTTTCAGGGCGGTGCATGTACACCAAATGTATTATGATTTGCTAATGTATCTGAAGAATGAAATGAATTATTTTAAAGATATTTTATCAGTATTGCGAAACTTATAATAAAGTCTTTACTCACTTCCAGATGTGAATATATCACAGAAAGTGACTAATTAGAGAGCCATCTTTTACTGAACATGTTCCCTGAGCTCTTAGCTGGATTAGAACTTAATCTTCTATTGAAATTCTACCTAGGGTTGTGACACTGGAATCTTTACCAAATATGCCACCAAAACAAGACTCTAGAAGGTTGCTCAAATGAGGCTCATAATGCTAAAATTTATCTAAGTAAATGAAGTACATGAGAGTCAGTTTTCTTTATCATTCAAGTCTTTTATGGATTTCCATTAACAATAAATCTGTTTGTACTATACATGTGCCATACCTTCTGGATAGATCAAAAACTTTGAGGATTCCAATATCTGTTCCAAACACCATGAAAGAACCACAAACATCTAAACACACAGGCTGACCCTCTACTTCACTTAAATTTATCACCTGTTTCACTGTACCCTGCAATATAGACAGAATATATTTATGCAGCAAAGTTTAAGTAATTCAGTAATTTAAGTAATATTTATGTAGATTATTGTGTTTAAACAGAAAAGTATTACAGAAGAGTAAAAACATTGTGGTATAATGGAAACACAATATAGGTTTTGACTAGATCACGCAATTTTTAATAACTGAAATATCTGGCCACAGTATTGCTTATATATTAGGAAATCAAAATGGTCAGGAGAGGGAACTGTAGTATCTGGAACACTGACAAATGAGAACATATAAGAATAAAAGTACTATCAATGTCACATTATGTGCCTGCTCTGTGTTTAATAGTCCTCTGTGTAGACACTAGGATGGTATGGTTGACTTGGAAGATTATTTTCTAAAGAGTTTCAATGGCCTTGACCTTTGGTGAAAGTATGCAGCCTTGAACTAAACTTACTATATTGAAACCATTATTTTCTTATCCTACTTATCATGCCAATGACCACTGACCTTTAGACCCCAGAAGTTTCTTTACTACCTTAAGTGTAAGTCATCCACAAAAGAACAAAAGCTTAAAAAGAAAACAAACTACTCTGCAAAACATTTTTCTATGAGCCACAATGACCCTGATTTTTGACCTTTTAACACCCAAATCATACAATATCTCCACACGCTGGAAAAAAATCTTTCACTCAAAGTGACCTTAACATTTGACTTTCTGAACCAAAAACTAATATGTTTCTTTATTAGCCAATGTGTAAGTCATCCACAATCTTTGGTGAAGGTATATGGTCAATCACTGAAATTTCTGTACAAAAGCTATTTTGCTTCTTTTAGTAACAGTGACTATGACATTTGGCCCAAAATTGATAAGCTTCTTCCTTACCCAAAGTACAAGTAATCCACAAACCTTGGTTCCAGTATCTGATGTAGAACCAATGTTATTATGTGGAAACTAACTTCAATCACTTTGTTTCCTTCAGGTACAGTGACCTTGACCATTAACCTTATGACCCCCAAATTGCTAAGCTTCTTCCTCACCCCAAGCGCAAGCCATCCAAAAAGTTTGGTAACTGTAGATGATGGACAACTTGACCTATTGTGTGTTGAAATTAAGTTGTTAACATATGGATGAACAACATCATAACACAATCAGCTTTAAGGTCAGCATATAACTGAATTTTGTCAGCATAAAGATGCAAAATGTAATCTGGCTTCATTTTCACTTGATGTCTCAAATATAACACTGCTGCCAGTTATAGACTGCAACTACTACATTATAAAATGGGAGAGCTGTATCATCAGGTACAACTGCACTAGCAATATTAAAAAGATTGTGACATTCAAAACTTCATGTTCTGTGATAATATAATAATAATAACAATAATAATAATAATAAACAAAATGAGTAGTAACATATACATTGTTACATGAACAATCTTATTGGTGCCTGTAGGTATAGAGGGATACATGTGTAAACATTATTCCACTTGTGAGATATCATAGCAACAGTGATGTATAACATGATTTGACCATAAAATGCAATCTTTTGGTCTTCATCAGGCAGAAAAAAATTACCACTAGAGATAAATGCTTAGCAAGCTTGTCAAATACTTGTAAACTTAGATTAGAAGGTGGTGGTACTGGAGCACATACCTGGAAAGTTCTGACCTGCACCTTACCAAGCTCAATGCAATACACATTTTGTTCATACAGGCAAATTACCATGGACTCTGTTGCAAAGGATCCTGCAAACATTAACAACAATACCACATCAAGGTTTTTTACCTCTGAAAGACATAATGATGACAAAGCTTTTGGCTTGTGCAGGTGGGACAGAAATCTTAACATATCGGTACACAAACTCTAAGCAAAAGTTAATATTATAGTAAATCCATACAGAATATATAAAGGTTCATTTTTAGCATATCAAAGTACAAAGTCTAGGCATAAAGTAATATTATACTGAATTCATACAGTGTATATAAAGGTTCATACTTAGTATATCAAAGTACAAAGTCTAGGCATAAGGTATCATACTGAATTCATACAGTGCATATAAAGGTTCATATTTAGTATATCGAAGTACAACTCTAGGCATAAGGTAATATTATACTGAATTCATACAGTGTATATAAAGGTAATTACTCAGTTTATCAAAATGTATATAAAGGTTCATACTTAGTTTATCAAAATAAAACTCTAGGCATAAGGTAATATTATACTGAATTCATACAGTGTATATATAAAGGTTCACACTTACCATATTTTGATGTAATACTTTTTTTCCTTTGATCATAGGAATTCAGACTATTGAAACCACTCAAAAAAATCTATTACATTATTTTCAAATATTGCTTGAAAAATTTAAAAAGTCTAAATGCATTTTCAGTTAATCTGTAAAATACATTTGTATGATTTTGCTCACTAACTTGTTTCCAAAAATACCATACATTGTGCACCTATGCCTGTCATCAAGATTCCAAGTCTATCTTGTCTTTTTTTTGCCAAGTGTCAATGATCTTAGTCTATGGTGTCTATTTTTGCCAAGCATCTAAGATCTTTGTCCATGTTGTCTATTTTTGCCACGTATCAATGGTCTTAGTCCATGGTGTCTATCTCTGCCATGCATCAATGTTTTAGTCCTTGCTTCCTTTCATAAACATGGCTGTACCTACTCTTTTCATGTTAACTTGATTTTCATAAGCACTGACTCAAATGTTGATCAGGATACCAGTCTGAGATCAGTTGGCCGAAATAATCAACATGGAAAAAGCATAATCCCCTCCAAAAAAATTTTTTCAATCACTGATTCAACAAAATAATAAAGGGAACATAAAGCTGCAGAAATTTACTGCATTATAAATCATAATGAAATATGACAGGTTAATTACCTGATGCTTTAATTGTTGTCTTGTCTGAAGAATATTCATAAATAATGACTCTTCTCCCATTCCAAACTGCTAAAGAATCCTGAAATTATATTTAAGAATATTACCTTTTTATTGTATTTATGCACTAAATAATTGAAGAACTTAAACTATATAAAGGCAAAGTCAAAAGAATAAGGAAGCATACATATTTTCTTGAACTGTATGTAATCTTTAACATTTACTGTA
This sequence comes from Megalonaias nervosa, assembly GCA_016617855.1. Classification (NCBI taxonomy): domain Eukaryota; kingdom Metazoa; phylum Mollusca; class Bivalvia; order Unionida; family Unionidae; genus Megalonaias; species Megalonaias nervosa. The sequence continues at coordinate 8,852 of JAECUM010005445.1, read as the reverse complement.
TAGAAAAGGTTGTTATTTTTTTTTTTTGCACCTTACGTCATATTTTAAATTATACATTTATAAAAAACACACAATTGACAAAGACTGTATTACCACTATGAAAGATGTCTAAACTGTACAAAATCAATTTATTTCATGTAAAGGTTAAAGAATATGCTAACTGTTTATAGGTTATGGCCCTAGAGTAACAAAGTATCAGACATATACTTTCGTATTGTTAGGGCCCAAAATCAAGATGATAGAGCTAGTGATCACCTTTTTCTAACCATCTGTCTTTTCAACCTTCTCGTAACCACCACAGCTCTGTAACTCATACAAATAACTGGATGTCATTTGGTATGCCAATTGCTTACTATATGTAGATGTGCCTTGTAATGGTTTCATCATATCAGGTGTAAAAATTATGCTGGAGTTATTGCTCTTTTTCTATCAATATTACATCTTTGCTACAGCAGATCCTTGTATCCGGTACAGTTAAGGAACATTCAAAACATTCTGATACAATATGGTGTGTACATATATGAAACCTAGACATATTTTTGGGATTTTGGCTCATCAACTCTGTTTTGGACAGAGTTTAGAAACCTTCAAACTAGAAGACTAACTGCAGAATTTAATCAAATTCTGTTCAGCAGATAATGACAAGGAGTCATTCAAAAGTTTCTATTTTTCATACCAACAGTCATATTGGGCAGCATATCTGCATCATTCGAGCAAATATAAATGAACGAACTTGGTCAAATTTTGTGGAGCAGTTTAATGCAAGTCACTTAAAAGCTCTTCTGCTTCTTTAATAAATTTTAGATGGCTTCGTGCCAAGATGATTTCTGTGAATTTAAATTAGTTTGAGCAGTTTATTATAAAAACAGCTGCTGAAAGCTTATTTGTATTATTTAGTAATGGCAGTCATATATGATTCCAGATTAGCATAATGTATAGTTCTTAAAGGCCTTCTTAGCAGAAAATATATAAAAGTTGGTCAAACTTTGTAAAGCTGGGGGTGGGGATGGTTTGACTTGGTGTTTAAAGTGTTGAACTTGTGACCAGAAGTGTGCAGGTACATTTTCTACCATCAGACCAGTCCAGATCAGCAACAGTACTGTGTTGCAGGGCAATGCACATTACTCAGTGGTTTTTGAAAAAAGTAATTGTTTTATTTCTTCCCTATATTTAGAAATGGCAGCCATATATAGTGGCAGAAGGCATTATCTGTATAAACTGTAAGTGCCATCATACCAGGATTCTTTCTGTAAAATTTGGTTATATCCTATTCATCAGTTTTTGAAAGTCATTTAAGGGTTATTCTATATTTTAATAATGGTGTCTATATTTGATGACCGGATCAACATCATTTGAAAGTAAATTAATGGTTAATTAAGTAAATTTTGATCCCATGATGCTTTCTGTCAAATTTAATCAAGGTCTGAAGAGTGGTTTTTAAGAAGTTGCTTCAAAAAGTTGCTTCATCTATTCTGAGTAACAGTGGCCACATCTGACAGCAAATTGGTATCATTTGTATGAAACTTAAAGGCCTTCATATCTGGATACATTCTGTACAATTTGGTCAATTTCTATCAAGCAGTTTTTGTGTAGGGGTCATTTACAGTTTTTTATTTTTAGTAATGGTGATCATATTTGACGACCAGATCAAAATCATTTTCAAATATTTGAAAGACCTTCATCCCAAGATTCTTTCTGTCAAATTTGTATTCAAAGTCCATAGAGTGGTTTTTGATGAGTCATTTGGAGGTTTTTTAATATTTAAAAAAACCAAATACAAACCCGAAATGGCCCTCAAACAAAGATGCTATATGTAAACTTTGTTACAATTTTCTGGAGCAGCTTATGAGAAGTCGTTTGAAAGTTTTGTTACTTGTAGTAATGGTGGTCATAATTAATGGCAGATCAGCACAATTTGTACACATTTATAAGTCCTTCAGACCATGATACCTTCTGTCAAATTTAGTTCATTTCCGGTTAGAAGCTTTTGAGAAGAGGTCATTTAAAGGATTCTGTATTTTCAGTAATTAAAGCCATATTTACTAACAGATCATTATCATTTGTGCAAACTTGAATGGCCTTCATGTCGGAGTGCTTCTTGCCAACTTTAGTTGACAACAATCTAGTGGTCATTGCGAAGAAGGTGAATGCTGATGGGCACACAGAAAACACTGCATGACAAACAATGGATGACAGACACATGGTCATACCATAAGTTCACATGGTCTTACAGCCTGATGAGCTAAAATGCTGATGGTGGAACTGAGGTTTCTGAAATCAGCAACACAAGCAAGTCATGCTGCAACACATAGTTAGGATAGTGATAAGAATGTAAATAGATTCTTTTTGGAGACAAGACAGAGTGCCTTTTCAAGTTTTAAGTAAGGTTAAATATTCAAAAGACAACTGCTTTCCATAAAGTGCACGTCAAATCTTAGTTACTAACCCAATTTTTCATGCCAGAGATGCAACAGCGCATCTTGGCAAAATTTGAATTTTGTATTTCTCTGTAACACCACACTAATCTGAAGACTGAAAAAGGTGAGTAGCATCAACAAATATTTCTTAACTTACTTTTATCTAACATTCTAAATTGATGTAGCAAACTCTCATGTTTGAGTCCTCCACCCTAAAGGTATGCAGTCCTAAACCTTGTCATAAAAAGTTCCGAATGTATGACTGAGTATCCAAGATAAGATGCTTACTGGGCAATTTCTCACTGCTCATCTCAATAACTATGTATGATCTAAACTTACCTTAGTTGTGTATATGCCTTTGACTTGAAAGTCTGTTTTTAGATCATGATGTGTGCCATTAGAAAAGACCTCTACTGACAAGGAACTGGGTCCAAACTGTACAACCGCAGTCTGAAAAAGAAAAGACCCTACTAATAAGAAACTGGGTCTAAACTTCACAATGCAGTCTGAAGAAAAAAAAAGATCTCTATTGATAAGGAACCAGGTCAAAATTGTACAAATAGGAAAAGACCTGTATTGATAAGGAACTAGGTCCTAACTGAACAACTGGATTCTAGAAAGGAAAAGACCTGTATTGATAAGGAACTAGGTCTTAACTGTACAACTGGAGTCCAGAAAGGAAAAGACCTTTATTGATAAGGAATTAGGTCCAAACAGTACAAATGCAGTCTGAAAAAAAGACCTCTATTGATAAATATCTAGGTCTGAACTGTAAAAATGCAGTATGAAAAAAAAAGAGTTTAACCATAATGAGAAAAACAGAAGAATACCTACTAACTTTCAAAGCATTGTTCGGAGGTGGGGTAGGGAAGGTCAATGTGCAGGACCAATATAAATAATGTGATACAACTCAGACTATGTTATTTACTATTATATAATATGACTGGAAGTTAAAATTTGAAAAATAAAAAAAGAAAATGAAATGCATTATTTCTTTGAAATATGAAATATACTTTCAAATAAAAAAATGGCTGCTGAACATTGCATTGTCATATATAATCACTACACACACACACAAACACACATGCACAAACTCACATAATCCCAATGGCATTAAATAAAAAATACATGAACTATCTCCCTTTAAAATTAACTAGACAGTGGAATTGAGTATTAACTTGTAGTTGCTGATGCTGACTTTGCTGCTCTCAATAGCTCACTGGAAGGTTAGAAAGCAATGCAAATATCATTAGTGTTCATCACTGCACTTATTAGAGACTGGACAGTACTGTTGTTGAAATCTTGTTGAATATTTTTCTACATTAAGTGTTCTTCATCTGCCCTGATGCAGGGTAGTATTAATATGTCATGAACTCCTAAAAGACTAATGCTAATGTAGTGTTATAGTATAAAATACTCCCCCCTGCTACTGAATGACTATGTCTATATGGTGTTATAGTATAAAATACTCCCCCCTGCTACTGAATGACTATGTCTATATGGTGTTATAGTATAAAATACTCCCCCCTGCTACTGAATGACTATGTCTATATGGTGTTATAGTATAAAATACTCCCCCTTGCTGCTGAATGACTATGTCTATATGGTGTTATAGTATAAAATACTCCTCCTTGCTGCTGAATGACTATGTTTATATGGTGTTATAGTATAAAATACTCCCCCCTGCTACTGAATGACTATGTCTATATGGTGTTATAGTATAAAATATTCCCCCTTGCTGCTGAATGACTATGTCTATATGGTGTTATAGTATAAAATACTCCTCCTTGCTGCTGAATGACTATGTCTATATGGTGTTATAGTATAAAATACTTCCCCTTGCTGCTGAATGACAATGTATGGTGTTACAGTATAAAATACTCCCCCTTGGTGCTGAATGACTATGTCTGTATGGTATTATAGTATAAAATACTCCTCCTTGCTGCTGAATGACTATGTCTATATGGTGTTATAGTATAAAATACTCCCCCTTGCTGCTGAATGACTATGTATATGGGGGGTTGCTCACCAGTTATTATGTACTTTTGAGAGAGTGACATATGTAAGGTGAAGTTGTTTGCATTTAAAACATGCTCAGTAGGGAGAATGTTGGCATACCTCTATGCTACTTTGATGTAATGTGGCTGACATTTCTTTGGATATTGTGCTTTTGGAAATTGAAAATGATCTTAGCACACTGCTAACTAAAATGGCTGCTCCCTTGTGATCCAAAAATCAGCCTGAATTTGTCTAAAGTACACTATCCTTAGCAGCTATTAAAATAGGGAAAATGAATTTTGCCAGACTAGACAATACCAGCTTCTGAAAGTGCAATGAATGAATTACCAAACATATAAAATGTAAAAAAGTTATTGGCTCTTTTCTTACAATTTACCTCTGAAGTTCAGGAAGTGAAAATGACCAAGTGGAGCTAACACTTTTTTGAAAGGTGCACATCTGGAGTAAGGCCAAGCTGTATACTCTATAACCCATATTACACCCATCAATCATACACCAAAATAAAGGAATTAAAGGTTCTTTGAACAATACCTAAGATATACAAGGTCTTTTTTAAATAGCCAGTATAACTAGTGAGGAAACCCGGGGCAATTCCTTTTCTTTAAAATTCTAACCCTATGCAAAATACGAAACTGTAGAGCACCACCTTAAAACAAATATAAAAATTTATGCAATTATTTTTCTTATTTTCATATTATTATGTATGATGTTCTGAATAAAATGGTACCTTAGCATTGATTTTATGCATGAAAATAAGCTAATTATGCTTATTTTGCTCTTGCTTACATAATCTGCCATGAGGCATATTTGTGTGAGTAGTGACCATTATTATGGGGAAATTAGAAGTCTTAGAATATAGGAATAAAGTCAACTTAAATTTAAAACTGTTGCATTAAGTTAAAGAAATATATAGTGAAAATCTTTCTTTTCATTTATTTGCAATGAAATTAAAAAGTAAATGATGACAAAGGAAATTTGCTTTCTCCATATTAAACAATAAGCTAATATTTTACCCTTTGACCTTTGACCTTTATGACCCTCACCTGTTCCATCCCTTTTCAAACTGTAAAATTTATTGTTGACATCTCAGGAATAATTATGGCTAGTTTCATGTTCCTGTCTTTCAGAATAACACTGGCTGCTATGTTGACAAAATGCAATGTGCATTTTTAAAATAGCTCACTTTTCATCGGGGGGGGGGGTATACCTGTTTGAGACTCTGACACAAATAAATACTGTTCTGAGGGGGGGAAATACAGGAGAATTATTCAAAAGGCCTGTTTTGATGCTTGCGACTTAAATATTTCAGCCATACAATCAAAATTAAATCATACAATAATAATACCTATGTGCTCTTTAAGGGGTTGCTCACCAGTTATTATGTACTTCTGAGAGAATGATGTGTGTAATGTGAAGTTGTTTGCATTTAAAACATGCAGAGTGGAGAGAATGTTGGCATACCTCTATGCTACTTTGATGTAATGTGGCTGACATTTCTTTGGATACTGTACTTTTGGAAACTGTAAAGGATCTTAGCACACTGCTAACTAAAATGACTGCTCCCTTGTGATCCAAAAATCAGCCTGAATTTGTCTAAAGTACACTATCCTTAGCAGCTATTAAAATAGGGAAAATGAATTTTGCCAGACTAGACAATACCAGCTTCTGAAAGTGCAATGAATGAATTATCAAATATATAAAATGTAAAAAAAGTTATCAGCTCATTTTTTTGACAATTTACCTCTGAAGTTCAGAAGTGAAAATGACCAAGTGGAGCTAGCACATTTTTGAAAGGTGCACATCTGGAGTAAGGCCAAGCTGTATACTCTATAACCCATATTACACCCATCAATCATACACCAAAATAAAGGGAATTAAAGGTTCTTTGAACAATATCTAATTATATACAAGGTCTTTTTTAAACAGCCAGTATAACTAGTGAGGAAACCCGGGGGGAATTCCTTTTCTTTAAAATTCTAACACTATGCAAAATACGAAACTGTAGAGCGCCACCATGGTGTTATAGTATAAAATACTCCTCCTTGCTGCTGAATGACTATGTCTATATGGTGTTATAGTATAAAATACTCCTCCCTGCTGCTGAATGATTATATCTATATGGTGTTATAGTATAAAATACTCCCCCTTGCTGCTGAATGACTATGTCTGTATGATGTTATAGTATAAAATACTCCCCCTTGCTGCTGAATGATTATGTCTGTATGGTGTTATTGTATAAAATACTCCCCCTTGCTGCTGAATGACTATGTCTATATGGTGTTATAGTATAAAATACTCCTCCTTGCTGCTGAATGATTATGTCTATATGGTGTTATAGTATAAAATACTCCCCCTTGCTACTGAATGACTACATCAACTTTTTGTGTTACAGTATGAAAATACTCCCCCTTGCTGCTGAATAACTATGTTTATATGGTGTTACAGTATGAAAATACTCCCCCTTGCTGCTCACTGACTATGTCAATATGGTGTTATACTATAAAATACTCCCCCTTGCTGCTGAATTAATACATCAATATGGTGTTATTGTATCAAATACTCCCCCTTGCTGCTGAATGACTGGTGTTACAGTATGAAAATACTCCCACTTGCTGGTCACTGACTATGTCAGTATGGTGTTGTAGTATAAAATACTCCCCCTTGCTGCTGAATGACTCCCCCTTGCTGTTGAATGACTATGTTAATAAGGCATTATTGTATAAAAATACTCCTTCTTGCTGCTAAATGACTGTCAATATGGTGTTACTGTATAAAAATTCTTCCTCTTGCTTCTGTGCTTCACAAAGTCAAACTCCTTCAACCACCAAGAGTTGCAAGATAGTTTTGATGGGCTTTGCTTGCTTTGCAGACAGCTGATCCTTCCCTGAATAGCAGCTACATTTAGACATTTGGTCTTCAAAAATGAATCATACTCCCACAGTGTCAACATTCCAAACTTTATCATTCCCACTACCAAAATAATAACATTTTACATTTTATGTATGGAGTAAACTTCAACTTTAAAGAAACCTTGCTGCTCATCAAGGACTAGTCAATACTCTTTAACAGAGATAGCTTAAACATTTTCATGCAATGCAAGGCAATGAAGTGTCATAACTTCTGTTTCTTCAAAGCTCATTTTTGATTTACCTAACTCCATAAGAACTGGGTTGTTATAGTTGTGTACTTGACCTATGCAAATTCAACTAATGGATTCTCCCACATCAGTACTGAAAGGACTATCAGAATCACTGCAGCTATTGTCAGTCAGTTAAGTAGTCTGTGGAATTGTGGTTGTTTACCTCTGACTGCATTTATCTTTTAACTATATAAGCTGCCAGTGGTTCTAGTTTTCAATGAGCATTAAGCGTGAAGTGATGTGAATTATGGCTGTTTACTACAGGCTATAGGGATATATTACAGTGTCAAGAAAGGTCTCTCTTTCAATGTAACTACACATGCACACACAGACAGACACACATACAGACAAACAGATAAGTAGATAGATAGATATAGGTACACATCAGTACTATATGTACTATAACGTAACTACATGTGTAATATGTCTACTTGGGGCCAAGTGGTCTAAGAATGTCATCTTTACAGATCACTGACAAAATCACCTCTGTCCCCATAGATCCAGGCCTGGCCAATGTGGGTATGTGAGAAAGCTTGCCAGTAGTTTCCCATAGGCTGGTGGTTCTACCCAGGGTTTTCCAGGTTCTTCCTCCACCAAATATACTGGCCACCATGTGCAGACTAGCCACCATGTATAGCATATCATGTGCTGAAAATTGGCATTAAACCCACAACAATAGCAACAACATATGTAATGTAGTGTAACTACATGCATAAAATGTACTGTAATGCAACTACACGTGTAACATGTACTGTAATGTAACTACACAGTCATGTGTAACATGTACTGTAACGTAATTACATGTTTAACATATGCATTTGAACAGAACTACTATGTACTTTTGTATAATTATGCAAAGATAAAAGCAGAAGCAAAGCAAGAATTTCTGCCACCGTCACTCCCTTTGCTAAACTTTATTCTGAGGCCCCCTCCCAATACAAAAAGTTGTGATAGAATTTTGGACCCCCACATGTGAGCAGTTGTGAGGATTGCTTGGGTGGCTGCTATGCCATTGGATAAAAACCAAAACTGACCCAAATCTTCTTAGGGTTTTGTAGCACATTTCACACACAAAATATTTATCACTCAAAGCAGTTTGGGTGGATTATTTTTGAATTTCACAAAAATATTATTTACCTGATCCCGGAAGCTAGCACTCATAACATGTTCATTTAATATAAAGACATTTGCAATTGTATTGACTGCCAGCAGATCTTTGTCTGATCCCCACTGGAAGAGAAAAACAAAATAAAATTAACACTGTGACAATTACAGCA